>CAJHUC010002061.1:0-48642 GCA_905146915.1 Ostreobium quekettii
GTCGCCACGCCGCGTCGCTCCGGCCCCGCCGATTCCCGATGCCTCTCCGACCTAGCGCCCATCTCTGCGCTCATTTGCTGCCCGTCGGTCGAACCAAGGTCTCGCCATGGAGTTCCAATGGGTGCCAACAATCCGCTCGGGTGCACCCGTCTGATGCGCCGCTCAACACGCACCATCCGGTGCTTCCGATTGACTCCCCGCCGTTCCCTCCGCCGCACAGTCCGCGGCCTCCCCCGCTGCGCCATTCGCCGAGCCGCTACTCCAGGAAACAGAAGGGTCGCGGCCCCCATCCCAAGGGTAGTCGGGTTCGATGCATGGCCAGGCATCCATGCCATGGGATGTCCGGGTTGCTGGGGTGCCGATCCCCTCAACCTCCACTCCCCATTCCGCCTCCCAACCACAGCCGCTTCAACCGACCCACGTCTATCCATCGCTGTGGCCTCCATCCTACACCTCGCATCCACCAAGGCCTCCCACAGCACCACCACTCCGAGCACCGCCAAAACAATGGCGGCGCTCGGAGGTTGGCAAACAGGACGGCGACGCTTCCCGCGTCGCCATCGGCCACCTGGACCCCCAGGGTCCGTCCCCGGCTCCGAAACCATATCGGGTTGACCGGTCTCGCACACGCTCGCACGGTCGCTCCCAGGCACAGGAAGCAAAACCGTAACCGGATGCATTACAGGATGAGTGTATCGACTAAATATCAATCACTGCAATAATGTTCACTTTCCCATCTCCATTGTCCCCATGTACATTCACCATAACACCATGTCCACCATATTTACTTCCCACCATCAAAACACACCATGTATCATATATTATACATTAACCGTTCGCTTGCTCTCACAATCATCATCATACAGCAATTCAATCACACGCCACCTCATCATTCAAGTGCGACCAACATACAAAACAACCAAAACATCTTTTCATTCACAGGCCAAAGAACATGGACCCACTGCCAACACCTGCAATACGTCATGGAAACAACAAACACAGTAATGAGGCAATGGGACTGTGCCATTGGGACAAGCACAGTGTTTTGACTCCAACCCATTTTCCAAACACTACGCGTTCTAATTACACAGATCATCCATGACCTGATCATTTCCAGACGTCCACGCCGCACATATGCGAGTGCAGGAAATCCTTGCAAGCCCAAGCAAGCAGCACAAAACCACAACTTACCAGCAAGTTTCCTTGTGGACAAGGCACTCTCACCAAAGCATTTCACTTTGAATTGCAAAATGCTCTTCCACTTCCAAAATTAACATCTCTTAAGGTTTGAACAAACTCTAAAAAGTTGATGCTGTCTCAGACACAAGTGTTGTTGAAGAGAACCCATAAACCAAACTCTGCCAAACGATAACAACTTTGCTATCGACTGTAGTCTTGTCGACGAAATAGCTTTGGACAATTTTCACCATACCGTCTTATTCATTCTTTCATCCTGAAACTTTGGAATGCTGCCCAACCACAGGCATAAGACTTAACTGATCCTCACAGAGAAATGGTGGCCACAATACGGCGTCGCCAACAGTGCATTGCATTTTCCATCGTACCAAATGCGGCGCCATATCCAGGCTTCATGGTACAATACGCCAGCATATCGTGTGTGGCAAACGCAAGACATCATAGGAGCTTAGTGCATGTAAATATCACGCTGCATACCTTGTGCTTGTCCAAGCAATGAACTGTTTAACAAAAATTCGATAAGTGGGACCCAATTTTGACGAAATGCCCGGCAAATTCTGGATGAACAAATCTGATGCTGACAAGTTCTAGTGACGTTCAGATGGCACAAAAAAACACAACTCTGGTTGGGGCACCGACCCGGGTGCAATAACTCCCACCTGCACAGAGCGCAGTCAGCGAAAGCGGGCAATTCGTGCCGTTCGTAAACATGCCGAATTTCACAATGATGCAAATTCAAAATGTTGTTAATACACTACCATGCAACATGCCGCCGATGTGTCCTCCCTACACAACACGCTCGCCTCTCATCAGAATATGAATCGCGTTGCTGAAACTCACCTGCGACCTAAATCCAACGTTTGTTCCACACATACTCTTCTCAGTTATGCTCCTTTTTATCTGCACAGAAATTAGAATCAATCCCATCTCCACCCTTCGTCCTCACCAAATGCTCCAAACATTCCCACAACTGAAACTGCTTATAATCACTACTGTTCACCTGGCTACATCAATGAAAGCAGCTGGCCCGGAGCGACACCACACCAATGTCTCCGTTGCGACTTAGATTTCCCAGTGCACTTTCCCACCACACACTGCCAGATATATGCCTCTTCCATCCTTTGCAGACCACCAAACGTTCCGTACCCTATCCTTGTCACCAAAAAATTTCTGGCAATTCTGGTCGTTGCCACAGAGAATCACACCCACCTATTGCCAACTTGTGCACATTCCGATCATTTCCCAATCACAGGCGACCGCAATCTTCATGCATGGCGAGAACAAAACCCTAGCATGACGACCACCATGATATATCCCCAGAGTCACAGCCCTTGGCAACCCGCAGGAACGTATGCCCTGTTGCCAAACGATGAACCGCATATCCACACCACTGACCTGAACACATTGCAACTCCCAAAGAACGCTTCCCAGTTTCGTTGGTCATCCAAAACACCCACATTCTCTCTTGCAAGTGGGGATCCCAACGCGGAAGGCATTGGCGTACAGCATGCAAGCCAGCAGCATCTGTACATCCTGTGTCCCCATGATGGAACCCCACCAGGGGTGCTGCGTGCAAGCACCGTGTGGACTGTTCCATCCCAGCCCCTTGGCCAACATCGCACCAGCCAGTCATGCCCTCAAGAATGCAAAGAAACTGCAGAAACCACTCATGAGTGTGGCCTATCCAACAGTATGCACTTTCACTCGTTTGGATTCAAATGGACAACATGGGCGACTTTGTAAGGTCTGTGGGAACTGATGCTCTTGGGCACAGCTCCCCGCACCCACCACAAAGCACAATCCATCGCGCCAAAGCTAGAGGACGTTGACAGCCAATTTTGAAAGATTATGGCTGCTGCGCGATTAGCAACTTGCCTTCCACAGCATGTAAAATGGTGCTGTGTTGCACAAAACTGCAGGTCATACACAGCCATAGCACCCTCCTGATTTCTGGTTGCTTGATTGCTGTCGTTGTTGGCCAGACATTGTGCCAGTGCCTCTTGGATGCATTCAAGGGGAAATCTGAAATCTTGTTGATAACTCCTGACTCGCTGATGCTGACCTCTTTCCTTCCAAAGACTTCCTCTCCAGGTGTTGTGGCACATCATCTTCTGGAATAACTGTCAAGCCCCACCCAGGCGAAGCATCCCCTGCAGCTTCACCACTCTGAGCTGTGCCACTCTGCCCTGGGTCAGCTTCTTCAGACAGAGTTGGACAAGATACAGATCTAGGAAAGGACTTGAAACCGTCAGGCAGTTGCTGTGCAATTAGGGTCCCAATGTAGTCTGCATCTTCTGTACCAATGCTCAAACTCAAATGGCAGTGCTCTTCAAGCATCTCTTGAACGATCTTTGCAGGTGTATCCTCATCAAGATTGAAGGGGAATTGGATGGCTCTTCTCTTGCCTGACAAGAATATCCAACACATTCGTTGGTGCACTTGAATGTGCTTGAGCTACAGGATTGCACAGCAAATTCCTTACTTTCTCGATCAGTCAGCCACATTTTAGCATTGTTGACCTGCGCGTCAAGGTATTAATGCCTTTCCATAGCTTCCCACCAAACACATTGAGTAATCTGCTTGCCTCACTGCCTTCCCACATATTGACAACACGCAGAAATGCACAAACATCTTCCCATTCTTTCCTCCTTCCATACCTTCCTTGTCGTTAAAGTTCAGCTGTAGCAGCACTTCATGCTCTTCGTCTGGAGATGCACACCTCTGGACAGCAAAATTGTGAGGAAAGCCACTAGAGGAAAAGACCGACGGTGGTGGGCAGGGGGGCTTCACTAATGCTTGATATCTTGCTTCAAGGCCATCAACCTCGCCTTCTGACTCGCTGGTCTGCGATGGCGATGTCACTACATCCTCTGCCTGGCGCTTGTCCATACACTGCCTGATGCCTTTGAAAAAGTCATTCTTCAGTAATTGCCGCGCTGCAGGCCGATGACGCGGGTCATACGAAATGCACAGCTCTATGAAATCCCGCAGCTCCTCATTTTCTATTTTCTGAAGTGCCGCAGGGTAGACACCCTATGCCATGAGGACACCATCGTCAGATGTCTGTGTTCCATGGTTGCTGTCAAGGGGAGCTTGCGAACGTCCCTGCATCTAGCAACAACCACGGCACAATGCCTGGCAACATGAGCAAGTGAGAAGCAAGTGAGTCGTGGCAAACGCCAAGTGAT
This sequence comes from Ostreobium quekettii, assembly GCA_905146915.1. Classification (NCBI taxonomy): domain Eukaryota; kingdom Viridiplantae; phylum Chlorophyta; class Ulvophyceae; order Bryopsidales; family Ostreobiaceae; genus Ostreobium; species Ostreobium quekettii. The sequence continues at coordinate 4,386 of CAJHUC010002061.1, forward strand.
ACTAATTTGCACAGGCCCATGCACATCATCACCTGAGAGACCTTCTTGTAGATCTGAGCTGCATTTGTACATTCGCTATAGGGATACTGCATGGTGACGAGCTCCAGCAGCAACATCCCAAAAGCATACACATCAACTTTTTCATCGTACTTCTCGTTATAGAATTCCGGTGCCATGAACTCAGGTGTGCCTGCAATGCAGCCATGCCCCTAAAAGTCAATAATCAAGCCCCACTGTGCACAAAAACAATGCACTGGCTGCAATAGACAATTTAGCAAGGGAAGTACCAGGGGATGTGTTTGCTGCCCCAATGCACTTGGTATCCATATCCGCGCACATTTGAGGGTGAAGGAGGGGATGCGGGCAGCGCAGAGAGTGTACTAAATGAGTGTTGCATGCAGGAACTGAGCTGAGTTTGAATGCACAATTCGGCAGGAGAAAGAACCCTCCCACATGACAGTACAAGTGCGCATAACAGCCCCCTTATCACTTGCTCCTACTTCAATGTAAACGAAGTTGCCAAGTCTTACCAAGACTGCACAATTCGGCAGGAGAAAGAACCCTCCCACATGACTGTACAAGTGCGCATAACAGCCCCCTTATCACTTGCTCCTACTTCAATGTAAACAAAGTTGCCAAGTCTTACCAAGAATGCACATTTCGGCAGGAGAAAGAACCCTCCCACATGACAGTACAAGTGCGCATAACAGCCCCCTTATCACTTGCTCCTACTTCAATGTCAACAAAGTTGCCAAGTCTTACCAAGAATGCACAATTCGACAGGAGAAAGAACCCTCCCACATGACAGTACAAGTGCGCATAACAGCCCCCTTATCACTTGCTCCTACTTCAATGTAAACAAAGTTGCCAAGTCTTACCAAGAACGCTAAGAGGCGCGGTCATGCCCTTCCACAGTGTTGCCAACCCAAGATCTCCTATCTTCAATGTACCAGAAACACCATTGATGAAAATGTTGTCGCACTTGAGGTCCCGATGCATTATTGGAGGGTCGTGACCATGCAAATAAACAAGGCCTTGCAAAATTTGCATTGCCCATTTCTTCAGGACATTAAGCTCCAAGTGCTTATGTCTCTGGCGAAACCTGTGCACCAATAGTTGTCTTGTGTTATTCAACCAAGCTTTTACACTGGCACACACTCCACCTCGAAAACGTCATTAGTGCAAGTCCCGGACTAGCAACCGCCAAGCTGTGCACCAATCCCCAAATACAACAACTTCAAACACAGCATGTCAGCAGTCAAATGAACAGCCGCGTCTGGGAGGTGTTTCTCCAGAAAATTGATCAACATTGCGTCACAGGTTCTGTGCATGTTGTTCAAACTGGACTTCAAGGTAGACCAACCAGAGAATGCACAAAATGCTGCCAAGACAGTTCGCAGATTTGCTGAGTGCTTCGACTTGATGGCATCAAAGCTGTACCCTGGCAATTGTGTTGCATTGGGTGCTCATGGCTCTGGACCATGGCTGGTACCGTACAGGTATAGCATAGAGCGAAGAGCACACTCTACACAGCAAAGGGTGCCCAGTTGGTCGAGAGTCACAGCACAAGATGCTTCGGCAGCCTGGCACAGATTGTGTGTCCAGCATTTGGATATACATAGCAGAGCCACAGCCCTTACATGAGAAGAATGCAATCAAGAGAAGAAACCTACTCACTTGCTCAGAGACCCATCTGCGAAAAGCTCAGTGATGAAGTTTATTGTGTCGGTTTTCTCATCCAGCCACGAGTCGATGAAGGTCATTATGTTTTTATGCTTGAGGCGTTTCAGCGTCTCGATCTCTGCAAATAGGCGGGTCCTTTGTGTGTGCCTGCTCGCAGTGTCCACCAGGTTAACCTTGTTCCAGGCGACCTCCATGCCCTCTTGCTCGTCAAATGCCTTGTACACGAACTTGAAGGCACCCTTTCCAAGGACCTCATCATACTGCCACAGCACAAGAAGCCCAGCCGATTGTGACAAGCTTAAATCACCAGCCGCCGGCAACTAACGCTGTCGCTAAAGGCACATAGGGGACACTGCCCAGCAAAGGCCGTATTGAAACGACCACCGGCAATCAAGTTTACCGGCCTTCTCTGTCGCCGCACCTGCACCAGCACTTCGATGGCAAACAATTTTGCTGGCCAGAGCGCCTCGAACAGGTCGCACACTGGCAAACACGCTGTTTCCTGTCGAGGCATCTCCAACACCCAAGCATGAGCCCCACGTCGCTACCACAGCGATCAGCACAACTGTGGGAAGCGCCCCAGCCGCCCCGCTCTGTTGCAAATCGGTGGTACTTTCCCAAGCTGACGGCTATTGGCACTACGATGAACAACAGCACAAATGAAGGCGCCCGCGGAAATGGCAGCTCACAAAGCGGCACACTGCTCTCCGGAAAGTGCCCACCACCGTTCAGGTGGACAGGGACCGCTTTCCTCCGCACTGCAAATCGGCAGAACCCCTTTGGTGCCCAGCGTCTGAGCCCAAGAGGCCTCAAAGATAGGCAAAACAAGACTCACAAAACCCAAGCACAGTATGAGCATAACACGACAAACGGTGTTGGCCCCTCACCCTCCAAAAGCGGCCACTTGGGTCCCGTTCCACAGCCTCTGGCAACCAGGTGTCTTCCGAGACCGTCGAGATGGCGGACAGCTGCTCCGTTAGCTGCCTCCCCGACATGGCCCAAGGGTGCGCCACCACCTGGAAAGGATCGAGCCGCGGTGGGCGCGCGACAGGTCGCCCCTCAGAGCGCCAGGAATCCACAACAGCTCCTCGCCGGCAATCCTGGTGCCGAGTCGAGCTGGAAGTAGTTCATATCCAAAGCCAACGCCAGAGGGTAGGAGGGGACAAGACGGCCGGAGCCCGGACGTACAGTGGGGTCTGGCCGAGGTCTGTGCTGCGGCGGAGGGAGGAGGCCGACACCACCGGAGGCAGCAGACCCGAGGGGGAAAGCACAATCTCCAGGAATGACATGCGGTCATTTTGATCGCCGATCCCCGCGATTCTGAAGCACATTCGATGTGTGTCGACTCACCCCCCTATCCCCTATCTCACACCGGGGCTCGTGACCCGCAGGCCCTCCTAGGAGACCTCCCAACAAACCTGTTGATTCTGACCAAGTCCGGAGCTGCCCATTGAAGGTTCGCCCGTGCATAGACAACTGGAGATCGTGGTTCCTTCGGGCGTTCAACATCAAAGCCTCTCAAACTTTCTTTCCTAGTTCTATTCCACTGGGACGAGCTTGCAGCATGTTCACTGCATTTCTTCTTGGGTTTTCGCCTTTTGCAGCTGGTAACCTCCTGACTTCCCTTTTCATTTTGTGGAATGATAGGCTCAACCTCGTTGCGCAGGATTTCTTGTAGCCTCGCCCGACGCCATGCCAATCCCTCAACGGCAGCACCACGTTGTGATGTTGTCAGGGTCGCCAATGCCAGGTCGCATTAATACAGTGGATGATAAGAACAACCGCACGAGCTGACGCCTTGTGTGGTCCAGAGTTCAGCGGCCCGGCCGCAAAATTCCACCATCAACGAGTAAGAATGACGGACATGTTGTCTACGAAAAGACGAGGAGAAGGAGACTGCGTCAATGCGCACAATCTTTGCAAAGGACGGCATACCCGCGTGACTGCCGGATACACCACAAGTCCTGGAGTATACTGTTCTTGCAAAAACCTCTCCAATTGGAGAGGCTGTACACTATTGAGACGCAGAGTATACTAGGGGCAACACCCCGACCTACCAGTTCGTGTAGCGGGAAAGGATTACTAAACCAAGCTGCAAGCGCACAGACTGAGACGCAGAAGGACCTGCCACACAGTTTTACTTGGAAAAATCGGAACAAAGGGCGTGATCGCGTTCGGCCGGCCACGTCGGACCATGGGGTCGGAGGAGGCCATGTAGACGGGTATGCAACATTGGAGAACCATATAATTCGCCCAGAGAATGTCATCAACGACCATTTCATGTCTAGCGACACACCGATATATGTGCAAACAGCTGTGGACATGCACCGAGTTCATCGACTCCAAGTCTTGGTGCCTTATATCATCGATCAGAAATGAGTCAGGATGTCCACATGCAGTGTGTTCGACTCCAAACTGGGGTATAGTGTGTGTTTGCGCGGGGAGGGGGTGGTGGTGGTGGTGCAAGCCGCGTCAAAGCGAATTGTCTCCAAGCGGCAAGTCCACCACCTAAGGGAGAGCCCCATCACTGCTGAAGGAACTATAACCTTGCGGATGCAAGGGCGGTATTTGTTTTCCGTTTGGCAAATGTGATCAAATGGAAGGCCTCTCTGTCCTTTGCTCAAATAGCAAGGGCGAGATTGAGGGGCACAAATGCTTTTGTTTGCACGCTTTTCCACGACATTCTTCAAGCTTCGAGGCAAGACAGACTGCAAGCCCAAACGGTACAACGAACTGCCTCCGACTGGCTTGGTTCTGGACATTGCCAAGGGCCATCGTGGTCTGCAACGCGTGGATGTCCCTCTCAATCAAATTCTTCAAATTGTTCACAATCGCACAAGGGAAAATGTGCCAATGCATCAGGAACTGACTAACAGGCCATTCGGGTGTGCCAAGATCCACTGAACAATCTGCATTTTTGATATAGCCATGGTGCAGGCACCTCCATTGCAGTCGTACGCAGATGCGCAGTTGTGATGCCTGCAGAAAACAATGGTCAGTACCCAGCAATGCCGCATAACTGAAGTGCAATCAAGCCATTTTATGGTGCCAGGGCACTGCAGACCATCCACTGACTCAGGACTAGGACACTGCAACAAGAAAATGACATGGCACAGCCACAGTCTTGGCGTGTGCATCTCGCTTGCACAGACTTCTTTGATGGCCCTGCATGTGCTTCCAGGCCACGATGGCCTGCCAGCATCAATGCTGTTAAACATGCCACTTGCTGTTCTTGTCAGAATTATGATAAGCTACATGAACAAACTCAAAACACTAGCCAATCTGGGGAGAGTAATTAGCATGCCTCCTTGTCACCATCGCATTCCCCACAACATTCACAGCACCACCCAACGCCATAGCAATCCCAAAGGCCAGTTCAGTCTCTCCACAGCCGCCCCAATCGACCGCCTCCTCTCACGCTGGAAGCTGCAGACTCCATGCACGCGCCGTCACGAATTGACCAACAGTGCGGCAATAATCACCCTAAACCTTCAAATTCCAAGACAATCCTAGCTTCCTGCAAGAATGCAACATCCTGCATGTCTTCTCCCGCATTCAAGGATGCCACGCTGTGCCACTGCTGCGCCCCCACTACTCCATTTTCAAAGGAATTCGGAACTGGAGGCACAGGGTAAAATAAATCGACACGAGTTGGGCCACAGCTACCGCCAGTCCAGCAAATCCCATGTACTCTATGCCAGTGTTCTCCTTGATACAATGCTCTGGCATGTTCTCCAGCGTGTTGACATGCGCATTCCTTTGAGACTGCCGTGAGCGTTGGAGAATTTTGATGTACTCAGTATTCCAGTGAGCCCGTCGCTCCTTCAATTGCTGCAAAACACAATACTCTTATTCAACTCGCGCTTTGGGACCCCTGTATGAGGAATTCTGCTGGGACGTAAGGGCAGCTGGCTTCAACCAACAGTGACTTTGAGTGCAAGTGGATTTGGGATAACAACTGAGACCACGCTTCCCTACGATATTGTTTCCAGGCCCCATACAAATGGACACAAAAAAAGCTTACTCGATGGGTCAGCAATTGGAGATGACCTTTGCAAGACCACAAAAAGAAGTTGATGACAAGTTCCCAACACCACCTTGGTGCTGTGCGCATTCTTCACTTTTCGGCTTGAAATTGACACAATGGCAAAGACTGCCAGAAGCCGCCTAGCAATACCATAGATTGCCGTGTTACAAATTGGTACACAATCCAATGGAGCAGACAGAGCTATCATACCTTCGAAACTTGTTCGTTATCCTCAGTGAGTTCGTCCAGATTCTTGACTGCCGACTGAAGGCGGGTGATCGAGTCCTGAGTCTCTTCCAGATCATCGTGTGCCTGTGGCAATCAGCAAGCTTGTCATGTCAGTTAATAGGCATAAACAGAGATCATTCCCACTGGCAAATGACATTTTCGCATGCGGCAATTTTCAACATATTTCAACGAAGGTGTACGCAGCACAGCAGCACCCCTTCCATATCTCATGTCGTGCCCGCATTATCCTTCCAGACCATCTCCACATCAGGAGTTCGGGAGTTTCAGGAGTGAGAGGTGTTGCTGAGGGGCACGGTGCTGCAGCAGATAGGGGACTTGTGATGGTTTGCCAGAGTTCTGGGTTCTGGCACTGGCCAGTTCACCAGGGCTGCCACGCAGTTGATTGAGACTTCTGCGGAGTGTTGGGATTCGGTACGATTGTGGAGGAACAAACACTAGAGTTTTCTGGGGAGTTCTTGCTACCTGTGGACATGCTTACTTGTGTGCTCTGATGAGGGGGGTTTGGGGGGTATTTTGCCCATCCTTCTGAGCCCATATGTAGTTTGCTGGAAACCTGACACTCCCAGACGATCGAGCTCAGTATAGACACACGACAAGACCAATGTATTGTATTTTCAAATTGCTTTTGGGGACACATTAATTCATTCACATTCACATACTGTTCCAGACCACTTCCTCACAACATCAAGACTTTATCAGCCAATCCTGAATGCTATTGCAATCAAACCCCAGTGCCCTACCCCCCGCCCGCCCTGGGTTGCTTGGGCTGCATGTTCCTCTTCTTTCACAGGAGACTCTACCACATCTTTTTACAGTATGGCACAGAGTCTCACACACATGTGCCTAGGAGGATGTGCATTATGTATAACACTTTCTTGTTCCCTTTAACAAATCTTGCCCCTGCAAAAGCAACAGAGGACAATAGCCCTGGCATCCTTGTCTATCTTGTCTTTCTTTTCTTCTCATTCTTGTCTTTCTTGCAATACGCCTTGGGTCGTGGCACTGCTTTGGTGCAAATGAGACTGAGTTGTGGAACACCAGCCCCAGGTCCACCCGCTTACAACGAACCTCTGCAAGTTCTGAGGTGTCTTTTTCAGTGGGATTGTTTGGCTCGGATGGTGTCAAGAAAGCAGCTGTGACCGCCTGTGGCCACACACAAAGAACAGTCAATAATTCTGAAACAACAAAAAGCTCTTACACATCTGTCCCAGAAAATGTTCTATCACATTCAAACAGTCTGACAATCCAGACTGTCAGACAGACCCCACAGCCCAAAAGACATGCCTATTGGCTTGACAACACTAGCACAAGCAAAGTCCACAAAATGGGGGCCCAGCCATCCAAGTCAAACACAACAGCATTGTGATCACACTGTGAGAAACAGCACCTACGTGCAGGAGTTCTTCGTACTCTGTTGCGTTTATGCCTCGTCCTGCCTCATCTGACCGGTGCTCATTGATGCGACCCAGCACCTGAATGAAGACCCACAATTAGTTGGACTTCAACAAATCTGGATCCAACATGTGTTGCCATTTCTTTACACCGCTTTACACTGCAACAAGCAGGTGTGGAACTGTTCACATCCCTCTTTGCTGACATTGGCTCATAATATCAATAAGGTGAAGCAGGAGGATCTCAGAAGCACCTGCATAGCAATCGTTGTGACAGCACGGCCATGAATCTACTCTTCACACTAACCGCCATGGCACTGCAATCAGGAGTGCTGCCGTGCTTTTGCTCACATTGGTCACCAACTCCCCAACTTCACTTTGAGACATTCCAGGAACATGGTTGTGGGAGGATTTGTATCACTGCAAACACTGCTTTCACATAGTCCAACAGTTTCAATGTACATTTGTGCGCTTCACACATGCTTCACTACTAAGTACTGGATAAGATGTTGACTCAATGTGGTGACCAATAACCACATGATCAGGTAGATTGTCCACAGGATGGCAGTGGCTGCACATCAATGGCATGGTCCACAAACACCAACTATTGTCTTCCTTCAAGCTGCAGATACACAGTGCGATGATGTGGGTGCACCCACACAGGCTTCAAGACAAATGGCTGTCAATAGAAATGGCAAGACACGAATCTCCATCCTGCAGACTGATGTCATTGACACGTGGATGCACTTGCACTTGTTCTACACCACAAATTTTTGCCAATCTGGCCCACAACCGTACACAATGCATTCAGTGGCGTGGAGCTCAGCTCCCAGCAAAGGCAAGCAGTTGACCTTTTCTGCAGATGCGAGCTTCTGCTCCAGTGCAATCTTGTGTTCAGGCTTCCACTGTGCCACACTCTCCTTTGTGATGTTTGGGTTCTCCATGATTTCCTGCAGCATCTCTGATGCATGTCTGTGCAGCATGTCCAACTTGCTCTGAACACAGAGGGAAATCAGTCAGTCTGCTGCCCCTCTAAAGCAAAAGCAAGATTGTCAAATCTCAAAGGTGACCACTGCTAGTGCAAGAAAGACTCCAAATGACATCCACACAATGGGGCGAAAAAAGAGACACAATCCAAGAGACAGCAGACTTGGGATTGCTTATGTAGATTCTGTGTGGGACACATAGGATTTGCTGCAGGTGATGTGCACATATAAATCTAAGTTCACCTTTCAGATCATAAGAATGAACAAACCGCTACGATGGGTAATGATTCTGGATCTGCTCCCCCCCCCCCTCCCCCCAAAGGCACATCCCCACCACCCTGCCCCTTACAACATTTACTTTCTTTAGTGTTGAGCAACCATTTCCATACATTGTTTCAGCCCCTGCATCATTTGCTTGTGAGGTGGCGCAAGCCCCACATCTGTGCAGTTGAGACAGTGCCATTGCCTGGACTTTGGCTGTGATATAGCACTCTGGGGCAAAACTACTTCAGTATCAGTCCAATGTTTGTCACTTACTGTGCCACCTAGAATGGCCTAGTCGAAATCTGTGTTGAAACTGCGGGTTACTTGCTAGACAACAGACATGTAGAAACAGTCTGAGTGGTCTGCTCACGTTGCCAAGGGACTAACATGTGTGGCCGTTTCCTAGTTGTTCGGCAAACAGAAGCTTGAGCCCCGAAAACTGCAGGCAACCAGGATGAAGGTGGAAATCAAGACCGTGTTGGTCAGTTCTGCCTTGACACCATCACAGGCACTCTGAGCTTTTGCTAAACTGACGCATCAAAATATTCCAGTCTTTCGATTTTACAAGGCAAAACACTAATGTTACTATGCACAGGAAAAAGTGAGCAACAGTGGAGAATGATGTGGATGCTTGCCGCATACATGGTCCATCAAGCATGCTACGGTCAATTCACAACTGGCTGAGTACAGATTACGTTGAGGCTTTTTAAATCGGCCCTTGTGCAGATTATTGCCCATTTCAGTCACGTTTGGTGAATGCCTCCCAAGACTCCACACGCTCTCAACAGGTCATTGACTTGTCAGCAGCAACATTGTCAAAGTTGCAGAAGCACAGCCCTTGCCTGCTCTGCTTACGTGGAAAAAGTCCCTGTCGTCAGCAATGTCAGCAAGGGGATTGCCGTCGCTCAGCAATGCAGTTGACTTCTTGACACCATCATGCACCATAACCAACATGTCCTCCATCTTTTGAATAAGACAGACAAAAAATAATCAGTCATTGGTATGGTAACTTCGAAGAAATGAAACAGGCAGCCATAAAATGTGGTGCACGAGGGTGCAAAGGGTCACAAGAAGGGTAGACCCCAGACCATGGCAGCCACTTGAGCAGCTGTCTGGGGGCATCTGCAAAGCAAACAACATTCTAAAGGGCATGTGAAGATTGGCAATTGTGGAGGAGGGCACAATCACCTTCCAACAACAACACCTAGAAATGATGCAAATCATAGCACACACTTGTGTTTCGAACTATTCAATGCATATCTGCAACAACAGATACCAATCAGGAACAGTACTGCCCACTCAAAAACCTATTCTGTTCAATTCAATCCACAATCCTTTCCCCTGCCTGTTGGCCAGTTAATCCCTACATGCATCAAGTACTGCACAGACTGTTTCACAAACAATTTTGGAAATGCCTTCACAGATGTGTGAGTGTGTGTGGTTGGTCATGGATCAAGTGCATTTGATGGCAACAAAACTGCTACCAAACAGGTACGCGAGTGATGGCAAGTGAAAGTCTCCTATCTGATTTTCGAGCACAGCATCATGGATCCTTTCTCAGCAGAATGCACCATACCATCTAATAACATCAGCACAGAGAACAGGTACACAAAACAAGCCATCACTTCTGTTGGCCTGCAACAATCCACAAGAAAGTACTTTGGCATAGCAAGTGGCTAAAGAGGAACAATGCGCTGCAGTCCTTTTCACAGCTGCAGCACCAATCCATTGGCACAAAACTAGAATCCACCTGGTTGATCCGGTTGTAAATGGTGTCAAACATCTCATTCTGTGCTGTTTTCCTTGTGATTTCTTCTACTGCATTGCTCTTGAGGTACAGCTCTGCCAATGCACAGTCCACTTCCACCTCCCTCCACACCTGTTAAGGCATAGATGGCCACAGATGGCCACATTTCAGCCCCCAGAAGACCACAACAGTTCTTTTTGGACATCGCAACATCTTGCAAGAAACAGCGCAGTTCCTCCCCTAACAACAGAACACATGGTGACTGCAGTGGAGCAGGCAAGGCCTCAACACAACACATCAGCAACACTGCCTGCAGGTTTCCATGATCACGTGGCACTTTTACATCGAGGCCTTTTGAAGATACTGATGGTTGTCTTTCACAGTGCATACATGCAGTGGCAAATCCAGAGCATCGGTGAATGTGTCCACAACACTGTGTTGATCTGCATTCTTGTAAAAAGTATAGGATAACATTGCTACATTTACTCATTCTGAACAGTGCAGCCATCCTACTGCAATGCTATGGTACCATGACCAGTTTTCATACCTGTCCAGTAAATTGAAAGGAAAGCATAATGGTGAGGATTGCTCCAACGATGTGGAAGTTCAGAAAGTCCTTGTTCATCTTCATCGATCCAAGGAAACCAATGGCTCCAATAACAAACAGAAGCGCTCCAATGATCTGCAACAATCCAAAACAAAAAGATGCCATCAGCAGCATAGCAAACAACGCAACCAAGAGTTCCAAAAATCCTCGGTCCAGGCTGTTGTTGACTACAGCTCTCAAGTTGCACATGGAAACAGACTCAAAAGGAGTTGATTTGGAGGCCATTTGCCATATGACAGGTTCATCGTTTGCTCACAAGACATCGCTCGTGTAAAAGGCCACCACCTACTCCTTGCAGCAAGGCAGCACACCAAAATCTGCGAAACCATAACTTGAAAAGACCCGACAGGGGCAAAAATCATAGGAAACCCAGAACGCAACTGTGTCTGAGCTGCATGCACTAAGGCAGCACGTGCTGCTGTCTGTGTGAAACCCAGTAGCCAAACACTCAGAAGTTGAAAACAGGAGCAACCATGTGGACATCAACACTTCCAAAATGACTGAAAACGAGGTCAAAAACAGGGCAGAATCTGGAAAGCATGAGGAGCATGAATTCGTGGCTACAGTAGGCAATCCAGCTCTGTCACGCTGGGGTACAGGATGGTGAATGCTGAAGTTGAGAACTGCGCAAACGATCCCAAAGAGGAAGAATCTGTTGGGACACATTTGAATCGCTGCCACTCACCATTCCAGTAGTCATCATGTAATCAAACAAATATACTGATGACAGCAACCCGAGGAACACGCCCCCAACCATTTGGATGGCACATGTGAACTTGCAGATGTTGGACCAAACCTCAGGCTTTGTCCCTGCAGACCACCGCACAGGAGGCTGTACACTGTGAAGCTGGTTAAACCGAGCAGCAAGATTGGATCAATTTTGATATCAGTTTGCTTGGCACTCAGACGGTTGGCTATACTGTATATCCTTGCAAGCAATCCAATTTCATAGATCCCACCAGCTGTGAGTCTTCAAAATGGCACTTCAGCGGGCGCACCCACAAAAGACCCACACATGGATGGACTCCTGCAATTCATGCAAAGGAGTGTATCTAATTGGACTAAAGCCAATCGGAACTGAAAATCCCAGCATCAAACTCAGTGTGCTCTCCTTCTTCAAGCAAAGACGACCAAGTGAGGACTTTCAGGGACACATTCACACTTTACAATGGTAGGTATTGCGTGCGCAGGTCGAATTCAGCACCGTTCCAGTGGCCGTTGCGAGTCTCCTATGTCATCCAGAGAGGTCAACTCACGACGTGGAGGCGAACTACGCCATCGGAAAGTACGTCGGCCTGTAACCGTATGGAGGAATCGCATGCCAGTCACGCGGAGACTCACGCGACAACCTGTCGCCGTGCCTGCTGCCATTCAAGGAGGCCTCTCTCCACAATGCTCACCCATCCCAAGACCACCAGGGTTCCAAGGGCCCTTGGTCTCACCAAGCATTGTCCAAACGCTTGGCAGTGAAAGAAATCACAAAGACAGCCCAATGTGGCAAACCCAGCCACCGTTGCTCTCCGAGCAGGCACACACCTTCCCTGCTCTGCTCACTGGAAGCGACCCGCGAAGGACGGTGCCATTAGGCTGCAGGGAGCAGGGCCCCACCCAACCGACGTCCCGCTGCCGCAAGACGTCGGTTGGTGGCATGCAAGTAAATGCAGTGCGAGGCGTCGCCCACAATCGGTACATCCAATGTACAATATCGTTTTGCGGAGGAACATCGCGTCGCCCAACGTCGAGCCTTCAGTGAATGCAATCACATCGCAATAGTGTCTTCTATGTGTTGAGCAGACTCTGGCAAGAAGAGTGACTTCGCGAACGGAAGAGCAGCATTATCGTTGGAGCGTGGACCGCAACTGAGCAACCAAGGGCTGACCACGAGGAAACGGAAGAGGAACAGTCCCTCCATTGTAGTGTTTGGGGAATGCCCGGTAGCCCAGGCTTCCAGCTACAAGGCAACAATGCACGGCAGGCCAACAGCATGACTTTGTCCCTGCGTGTCGGTCAACACCCCGGCTCACAGGTCCCAAAAGTCCAGACACTCCTGGCAAGGTTCCACGAATGACGAATCGCATTCCCTATATGGGGAAGGAATGTGGTGCCCAGCCCAGCCAGAGCCATGAATGTGATTATCCCAGTGGCCATTCCACAAATCGGTGGACTGAAATCCACACAACATAAAGTCTGAGCACGCTTGGAAGGGGGGACAGCACATAGCCAGCCATGGCAACCGCACATTTCTTGCGGAAGGAAAAGTCTGTGCAAGAAATTACAATGGAAGATGTGCAAATCTTGCAGGTTGTACAAAGGCCCTTTGGACTGCATTGCCTGCCACATGGTGTGTGTAAGGCCACCGTTGCCCCTCCGACTTGAGGTATTGTAAAGCAGTGAGGGAAGCCAGAAGGGGAGAGAATAGTAAACAGATAACTGCCACCAAAAGATGGGGCAACAGAATGTGAGCCCAATGCAAGCCTCCATTGCACAGTGAAAATTGCAAATTCCCCTGGCAGGAATTCCTCCACTAGTGCAATATAGTGCCAAGGCCAAGCTACTGTAGGTACTGCTTGGATTGTGGACAGAATGGACCCACTGTTTCGACAAACGCAACGAAGCTTTCGGTGGTGGATACAGGTATCCTGTATCTCACCTCTTTCCATTCTTTGACCACCGTCTGCACGCGCGGCAGGTGATCGCGAACGGACAAACCGCAGGGATTATAGACAGGAAACGTTTCTGGATGGACACACACCCACCATCGCCTGCAAGGTGAAAGGGCCCTGCACTGTCTTTCGACGGTAACTCGAATAAAAGCATTCACCACCGAGAACTGCAAACTGCCATTTGGTCTGCGCTGACAAGCCACAAAGCACAATCCTGGAGCACCCAGGGCCGTGTGGCACTCTCGGTCAACCCCCCACCACGACGAACATAGCTTGCGCCTGTGTCGCACAGTGCACGATGCCAACAGAAATGCTGGGCTGACGGCAGGACTGTTCAGGACAGCGCTGACCTGGAATCTTGGGTACTTGTTGGGGCCCAGTGCACCATGTGCGGTGGAGAGCATGCGACGCATGCCCCGGTAATCCAGATCCAAAACCGGCAGGGGTGCCAACTGACCGCGGTCAGAGTGCACGCAAGATGCATTTCGACCCGCCGATGTCCCAATCGCGGCCACACCCCGCACATCTGGTTCCGGTCCGGGGGCCTCACCTCTTCCCAAGAACGCACCCTTGTCGCGAACACCAAAGGGCGCGCCGGTCGTGTTGAGGGGGAGCGTCTCTCCTTGCAATCCCCCGAACTGCACCATCCGAGCCATCTCCTCCAAAACTCCGCCCGACAAGCCAAGGCAACCGCCTTCACGCCCCGGACAGCCTGTCCCAAGATAATCCAATCCTCGCTTGGCCTCCGCCCCTCCCAACGTGGGCACAATACGCGTTAGGGCGCTCAACTAATGCTGCGTGAGCCAATGGCACCCCTGTTCTTCCGATAAGGATGCTGCGCAGGCGGACACCGCGGCAGCGGCCTGCTCGCTGTCCTCGCTGGACAAGAGGTGGGTGGGTTGTTGTCTGAGAGAGGTCCGCATCGCCACCTCCAGGCCGGGTGATGGTGTGTTGCATGCTGTGGTCCTAGTGTGCGTAAGGCCGCGTGCCAGGATGGCTGAAATTCGGTGTGAAATGTGACCACCACTTTCGGACAGCCTTCCCCATCCACACCGACGCCGCGGGATACGCAATGTAGATGTTAACAGGCCATTTTCCTTGAATGAAAATATCGTGGCGAGGTGCTTGTTCCATGCCGTAAAGATTGATCACATGTGACTCGTGGCTGGGTTGACCGCTGTGGTTCCAGATGCAAAAGGTCACAGAAATGCGTGCAAACCCGCGGTGTAAGAACGTGGATTGTGTTTGGTGGGTTATCAAGTTAGACACTGCAACCTGGCCACACCTGTGTCAACGGCGACTCTTTCGGACCAAAACAAAGTCTCCAGTGCACCTGGAGAGCACCCTGCAACATAATCATCGTAGCTGTTGCCAACATAAAGCTATGTCAATATTTGGTAAAAGTGTGGGAGAGCAGGGCACATTGAGTAACACCGCATCGCATGGATTCCACGACGGAGCCTGTCTGGGCAGGTGTGGAACGAATCTCGTTCTACATAGTGTGTGCCCACGTGGGCCTTGACTTATGCTCCATCCGAGCTAGCCGCCACGGCAGTCAGAAGTATTCAAGAAGAATCTCTAGCAAAGGTTGAAGGCAATACTTTGTGCGACCTTGTGAGCCTCTGCACAAATATCTGGTCATGTTGTAAAGAGTGACACCTTGCGCGCAAACTGTTGCGTGCACTGCTTCAAATCTTACTGACACTGCTGAAGGTGTCCTGGGTGTAAATGTGCACACTCACGACCGTGCTTGTAGCGCTTTCATGCAGGCCACTGATCAGACTTTGCACCATCGCTTCCATGGGCCATCCTGCGATTCCAATGCCATTGCCATTGTACGCTACCAATCCCCAAGCGTATGGTGTCATCCTCGCACGAGTGTATTCTAAGGTTTCCAGACTTTTATTGTTCTGAAGCGTCATTGTGCGCTCACCATCACCTGCTTGCATGAACCGTGTCATTTCCACAGCAAGGTAATCGCAGCGCGAGCCAGAGCATCTCTACTTCCAAGTGACAGTGTGCAGTTCCCACAAAACGCGACTGAGTTACACGGCGTTTGGTGGCACGGACAGCCACCTCGAAACCCAACAACAACTCGGAGCGATTGATTAATGACAGTGAGGAATGGCCATCAAGCTTCACAACAAGAACGTCATAGCTCCAAATTGCAAAGCCTTTGTTTCTGCATGCAATCAGCCGCCACGCTCCGTTGGGGGCCCTTGGCCCATTGGAATCCTAAAAACAGAGCCCGTGTCTAATGCTTATTTCTGCCACCTCGGCTGCCAACCACGGGAATAGCTATTGATGGTCAGTGTCACCAAGTGTGCCAAACATGAGCTGGGCTCTACAAAAGACCCATGCTTGCATCCTCCTGTCCGGCGTGCTGGCCGCTGCGCTTCACTCTTTGAAGGACTCGACCAGGTCTTGGAACTTCTCCCGCAGGTCGGTGAAGCCCAGAGAGTCGCCGATGTCAATCCTGTACTGATGGAGCCTGTCCAGAAGACCCTCCTGCGCACCAAGTGCAAATGAGAAAATATACCATGCCACCTCATGCGAATGGGGCGCCAGTGTGTCCCAAATATCTGTCCACAGTCTGCACATCGCAGAGGCGTGCAAGTGACAAAGCAAGGCACCAGCAAGCATCCGAGAGCAACATGGCGAAGGCCTCAAACCCTGGATTCAATCCTCGCGATTGCTCTTGCCATAGCATGACAAAACACGGTTCCTGCACATTCCGGCCACGAACGGGCAGCAGATTCATTGACAAGCAAAAGGCGAGCGTGCGGAAGCTGGGTGCACATGCGTGATGCAGCTCTGATTCCGCCGGATTCGGGAACTGACCGGCGCTGGGATGGTTGGGGTGGGGCCCTCAGGTGGGGGAGGCTGGAGGGCGAGCAGCGGCGTCACTGGTGGGAGGTTGCTGTTAACACCACCGAGCCCAATGTAGCCTGACTCTGAAACAGCCGAGCAGCCATCCGTCAGAAAACCGTGTGAGGCACGCAGTTCGAGCAGTAGCACGCACAGCACAGGGCAGTGCATCAGTTGGCAAACAGGGCATCCCGCAGGATGGATGGCACACAGCGCTGCGCACCGGCAACAGGGAGGCTCCTGTCGTGATGGGCGAGAGGGGAATAGCGGTTCAAACCGAAGAGAGGTGCGCGCTCGCTTCACCCAAGGAGAACAATTGGTTATGACTCCGCAGCTGCACGCGGATCTGCGAACGGCGGGGCAGGCACCACGAGGCCATTGCAATGCGAGCCTTGACGGCTCTCGCGCCTCGCGCCCAACGCATCGGGTAGTCCCGGTGCTGCGGACCGCGGCGATCGCCGCGCTTCTGCCATGTCTGCGCCTCGTCCGCCCTCCCCGTCCGAGAATTTGGCCTCTGAATCTGGCGTGCATGGATCGATCGCCAAGACATCGCGCATGGCATGGCCCACAGACTTGCATGCAATCGTTCTACAATCCGCCAGCCCGCCTGGCGCTATCTCCATGGACAAGTTTTCCTTTTCAGCGAGGGCTACTGACAAGGTCGCGCAAAGGCGTCTGCAACATGAAAGCAGGCCGGTCCTGGGCGCTCGCGCTTCGGTGGCCAACGCACCGGGTTCCTCCGCCGCGCGAACGCCAGCGGCGACGAGCAGGCACACCACGGCGCACGCAATCCAGGTCTTCCCCATGGTTCCTCTCCCTGCAGGACTCGGCCGAGAATACCTACTGGCCCTCTTGCTTCCCGCTGCGGCGCCTCAAAGGTCCTGTGGTGAAATACCGCGCCGGGGGGCTCAGTTGAAGGGGCGGATGCGCAGGACCCCGAGCCGCCCGATCTGACGGGCAGCCGCTGTCAGTATCAGGCCTGTCCCATCGCCGGGGAAATTGAGGGTACAGCTGATACTGACCAGGGGGCGTTGAACTGCAGGACGGGATCGATGCGATGCGGGCCTCCGCCCCCCATTTCACTTTGGCGCCTCTGTGTCGCGACCTTGGGTGTGGCATCAATCGGCGCGGGTGGTCACCCCTCGCACCATTCCTTGTTTGGTTCCAATCCCTGGTGTTCTGATCGATTGTTTGGCCGCCGGCATGATAAGTGTTCATTGCAGGAGAGAAACCCAACCAAGGCGGGTAACCTAGGATCCGCCATTGTGTAGAACGTTGCTGCTTCATCGAGCGCACGGTCAACGCCTACGGCAGGTGCGCAGCACTAGGGGAAAAAGGGCCAAATAACACGTGTTCAAAAGTGTACAAAGTTCAATGGTTTGGGTTATTTTTGTGTTCTTAGCTTGCAGAAAATTGGTTAAATGTGCTTTAGGTGTGTTTGGAAAAGTGTTGTTTGGTCTCTTTTTTGCTAGTGCAGTCGGCACGTGCCAGGCCACATCTGCACCTTTCCAGACCACATCTGCGGGTGTAGAGTCCGGCTTTAGGTCCTGTAGTCACAAATTACAGTGAAACTTCCTGAAAATTTCAGTATTCACATGATGAGGTGCATCTTTATCTTTCTAGCAGCAAATTGCTGGTGCCTTATCCGGATGGCTGCAGCTGTGTCGACCCCATACACTGGTTTCAATGATTGACGAACTACCATCACAATACTTTGCCGGTATACCAGAATGGAATGTTCTTCTGTTGGGTTCATCAAAGTATGTGAACATCAACTTGCCGAGAACCTGGGCGCCCTCACACAGCAAAAGGGCGCGTTTAGAGAGATTTTGAGGTGGTCACGATGCGTCTCTTCCTGACTGTGGATAAACTGGCAATTGTGTGAGGGGACGTGCCATTGTAGTACCAAAGATGCGGCGTTCACTTTTTGATCGCACCGTAACATTTCACAACAGAAAGGAACGGGTTTGACACGACAAAATCCAATCTGCAGGTCCAACGATGGTGGAAAGGACTGAATTCAAAAACCAATGTCAAAATTCGATATCGCGCACCGCGACTAGGCAGGCAAGTTGCAAGCCAGATTCTCTGTAAGCGAACGAGGCGCTGGAATTCATGTCAAAACTGTCACAACGTATTTCTCAAGAACGTACAGCACAAAGGCATGTTAGTGCACTTGGGGGGGTGAAGAATGGCAGGGTTATAAAATACGAACACGGCTGAATACGGACTCGCTCACTGATGTAAGGAATGCGACCATTTGACCTGTTACAAATTACTGATTTTTGCAATAATTGCATTTTCACCATCATGCAAAAGCAATCTGTCGCTATCCATTTTCCTGCCGCACCACGCGACCTCTGAGCTGTTCCGCTGGAGACCTTAGCTTGATGCCAAGACATTTGAGTCCTCGCTGCCCCGCTGCTTCTCAACACAAAGACCCTTTCTGCGTATTTTATCACCTTCTGCGACTTCTGTCACCTCCCAAACTGGGAATCTTGCCCAGCAAGGTAGCTCACAACTCCGCATCCTGCGGTGTCATCTGCTAGTATGTAGGAGACCAGTGTCGCTCGTCCCTCGCCCCGCTTGCAGTGTCACATCGGATGGCATGCCACGGTTTTTTGGTGTTGCAGCTGTGCATCAATGATATTTGAAACGAATTGTTGTCACCAAAGCGGGGGTGTTCTTGATCACCACTAAACACCCCAAAGCGATACAATCTGTTGGAATATCCAAGGAGAACTAAAGAGCACTTGGGGAAGTCTCAGTTGTCCATCCCACGCGTGGGGTTGTGGTTTTTCTCGCATCTCGGCTGCCAGTCACAGCGGCCCAGTGCTCACCTCGTCGCGAAATGAACCGGGTGCCTCATTCGATCTCAAGTATGGGTCGTCAAAGTCGTGATCCAGAGTACCCGATTTTAACACGATTTCACATGGTTGTACATCGTATGAAATGATCGAGTCTTTACTCATGATGGATATGTGATGCCGGTTCTACTTTAACATCTAATAGCTTTTTTATTGTTTCTAGTGGCGCTTGACAGCCAGAATGGCGACATGACCTGTTTGCTGAATGAACATCAGAGGTGGTATTTGTATTGCCGTGCACTGACGTAGATAGAAAGGTCGTGGATCCCCTGTGTGTGTGAAGCCGTGCTGCTAGAATGGCAGTGGTGGCAGCTGTTGGAAGTGCGGCAGATTCTTCATCGAATCTGATCAGATTCGATGATGATGGGCGAAAAGGTAGCGAGCTGAAGCGGCATTTTTCCTGCAGTTTGGGCCTTGTGTTGTGCTTGTGTGATGCAGTATTTGCAACAGGATTATATGGGCGGCTTGCAATAGCTTACAAAATGGGACACCCTTTCGGGGATAGGACGGGCTGGGAGGGTATCTGATGTGAACTCCCAGAGTTGGCAGGACATTTTGAGTATTAAAATGGATTTGATGACGCGGCATGCACAAAGTTAGAGCAGGCTATTTTGGGTGGCTGCCGCGACAGGTGCGCTGCCACAAGGTCGCGCTGCCCGATTCTGGAAGGGATGCAGCGGACCGAACAGCAGTCTGTGAAGTTGTAAGCTCCTTGTTCTCTCCGTGCGTCACATTTACACACAGTCCGCGGCATGTAGCCCGACAAGGTTGGCTTCAAAGCCAGCGGCTTTCATCCCAAATGTTCGGATTCTGGCGCGACATGCCCACGGCACTCTCATCGCTCGAGTTGCATGGGATTCCGAGTGAATCTTAAAGATTCACTCGGAGTCGAACGCGTATGGGCACAAACGCCAGAAGAAACCGCAATGATTCACAAACTTTGTGAATCGTTTCACAGGAGATGATAGCGCAGAAGATGTCCAGTGTTCTAACCGGGATATCGCTTCACAATGTACACATGTGCTTTTGCATTCGTCGCATTTGTCATCGGAGTCGCTGAAGTGCTAATGACCACCGGCACGAGTGGTTAATGTAGAATTTAATGCCATGATAAACAATCAACTGTTCTTCTATTTTTTTGTCTAATAGTTTCAATCAAGTGCGATCCACAGCAGTTCAGCGACAGCTGGCCTGCGGTGTCGTTGAGCTGGGTCATCTGCTGCCGCGGATATACCGGCGCCCAACGTAGATTGTGTTTGGTACGTCTCCTGGACACTCCCCGGATTAGCGCCGGGCCTCATCATCCATAATACGCCTGCTGGCAGCGATAGTGCCTCTGATGGCTGAAGGACTGAGACCAGCCATAATAGTGACCAATCAATGTGCTACGCCGAAAGTCAACTTGCCCGAGGAAGACAGGGACCATGCGACACCGGTGTCTCCCCGACATGGTGGTACCATGTGGCAGAAATCCACAAGGCCCTTGACGCCCTGGGGTCTGGCGCTATCATCCGTTACAGAGTATCCATATATTATGCAGCTGCAACGATGGGCAGATTCATGAAAACGAATTCTGGTTCCACGGTATTACGTCTCCGCATGAATGCATGGCTCCGAATTTCGGAGGTTCCATCGCAAAACGAGCTGCCAGGTGTGGAGCGCGACATGAAGTTAACTATCCTGTTAATGGGTTTCTGCCAAGGGCGACGATGGGTGGGCTGCACCGGCGATTCAAACGGTGCAGTTTGAACCTGGGGTTTACTCAACCCCGGCCCTTGGGATTTCTGGCCACCCCTAGTACCGTGGGTCAGTCAAAGTGCGGTATTCCGAGGTGCCGCCCGCGAGGGCGCCCTCGAGTTTGGCGGGCTTTGGCGGGGCGGCGGAGGGCGGCTATTTAGGCAGCCCCTCGGTCCCCCTCCTTATCTTGTTTCGCTTCGCGCCACTGCGTTGGCACAACCCGCAGGCACCGAGTGCCTTGTCCCTCCGGCTACGGCCGAGTCCTTTCTATGAACCGTTCTCCGGCCGAGCAGTGGCTGCACGACCAAGCGGTTCGGTTCAACGACAGTCCGCCTACGGCTTCCCTTGACGAAGTCTGGCTGTCCGACCCCCGGCTCCTACCGCAAGCGGTGACCAACCCGGTGGTCCGACCTCCGGGAGTCCGCTTCCCCGAGTGGTTCGACGTCCGCCGCACCTCAGAAGGCGGGCAGCTCGCGCAGGCCCTGGGCGCCAACTCTGGTTACTTCCAGGCGTACCAGAACTGGGCCCCCTACGTCGCGTGGCAGTTCGACCTCACTGCCGCGCTGATCGACTTCGTGGCGCACCCAGCCTTCCCGCTGCAATTCCGGGAGGCACTCCTGCCGTACGTCCACGCCCAAGTGACCATCACGTCGCGCCTTCAGAGCCTGATCCGTCTTCAACAGGTCCACGGCGAGCAGAAGGGAACCTCTCTCGACGGGCTGTGGAAAGCGCTCCAGACCAACGTGCGCTTGGGCGCGGTGCATCGCCGGTTCTGGGACCCCTTGATCGACGAGCCCCTCGAGCACATCCGCAAGGAGGTCCTCAATCAACAGCTCAAGTTGGCGACGAAGTCCGCGGCGGCTCAACATCAAGCGCAGCTCAATCGCCAACCTTCCGCAGCCTCGCCCCCCGGCGGTCCTTCCTCCGGCGCCAAGCATCAGCGCCCCAAGCCCAAGACGTCCGGCGCCCCATCGGCGCCTCCCAAGCCGACCGCCTAGAGGCCCTGCCCTACGCCCGCCTCCAGGGCCGTCTTGCAGCCTGGCGATGCATCGGCGCCCCCTCCCGGGTGCTTCAATGGATCCATACGGGGGCGCCGCTCCAATGGGGCCCGGGGGGCCCTCCGCCCCCTTTCGATCAAGGCGAGTACCCGCTCAGGACCCCGACGGAATGGCAAGCTTGGCGGGAGCTGCGCGACGAGTACCTTCGGACGGGGGCGATCATCCGGACGGAGCCTTCTTCCAACGCCCGGATTTCACGCGCCTTTTTGGTGGCCAAGCCGGCGGAGAACGGGCAGACCAAATACCGTTTGGTCATCGAACTTCGGCGGATCAATCGCCACCTCAAGAAGGTCGGTCTCCGTTATGAGCGCTTGAAGGATTTCGGTTTTCTTTTGAAAAAGAATGACTTTCTGGTGGGCTTTGACGTCAAGAATGCCTACCATCATGTTCGGATGCGCGCCGATCAGGAGCATTTCTTGCTCTTTCGGATGGGTGGTGAAGTTTTCGCCTGTCGGGCGCTGCCGTTTGGCCTCTCCTTGGCCCCCTTTTATTTCACTCATGTCATGCTCGTTGTGGTCCGTTTCTTAAGGACCCCTGCGGCATGTGCACGGGCTGGAACTCGTTTTCGATTTGGCTGCTTAGCGGGTAATGACTCCATTCTCCAGTACTACCTAAAGTACTCGCGGGAGGTGCCCGCGTTGATTTTGGCATATTTGGATGATTTTATTGCGGCCATGTCTGATCCGGTTCCTTTGCGGGAATGGTCCCATTTAGTGCGGCGAGTTTTTCAGGCTCTTGGCATTGAGTTCAAGCATTCCAAATGTCAGTGGGATCCGGTGCAACGGAAGACCCATTTGGGTGTGATCATTGACACTACCCGGTGCCAATTTCTGGTGCCTCCGAACAAGGCCGCTGCGATTGCTTCCCGGGCTCGCGCCCTCCTTCACTCGGGCGGGGTAGTGGCGCGACATTTGGCTCAATTCTGTGGGTCTGCCATTTCGTTGTATTTGGCCTTTCCACTGGCCCGCTTTTTCTTGATGAGTCTGTATGAGTTATTACGAGGGAAACGATCGTGGCGGGATTGCCTTCGTTTGACCCCCCAAGCCCGCCTGGACCTTTTGGCATGGACAAACATTTCGCGCCTTGCCGGCCGGGCTCTTCACCCGGGTTCGCTGCCCTTTCTGGGCACACTTGCCACGGATGCAAGTCTTACGGGTTGGGGGGCGACGTTTCAGTCTTTGGGCCAGGCGGGGCCCATGCTTGCAAGGGGATTTTTTGATCGGGAGCTTATTCATATTAATGTTCGTGAAATGCAGGCCGTACACTTGGCCCTGCTCAGTTTCTTTCCTCACCGGTATTCCGGGACGACTTCCCGGCGGGTTCTTTTGTTGGTGGACAACCAGGTGGTTCTGCACTGTCTCCTTTCCATGACTACCAGGGCCACCAGTCTCTTGAGGCCCTTACGTCAGTTGAAGGCGGTGTGTACTACGCGCCGGATTCTCCTGGAGTCGGAGTACATTCCCTCGGCAGAGAATGTACTGCCGGACCGGCTTTCCCGTATACGGACCTCGGAGGACTACCGCCTGAATCCGCGCATATTCCAGGAGGTCGCCCGCAGCTTCGGGGCCTGTTCTGTGGACCGATTCGCGTCCGCCCGGAATGCCCTCTGCGCCCAGTTCAACAGTCAGTACTGGGACGTCGGTACGGCAGGAGTGGATGCTTTCCAGCAGGACTGGAGCGGCACCAGGTCCTGGTGCAATCCCCCGTGGAGCCTCCTCGCGAGGCTCGTGTCCTTCCTCGCCTTACGGCCGGAGCTGGAGGCGGTGGTGCTGGCGCCGGACTGGCCGAGCGCGGTGTGGTTTCGCCCGCTCCGAGCGATCACCCGGGCGGAGATGTTCATTCCCCGCCAGGCCGACCTGTTTCTCCCCGGCGACCCGAGCCTTCCGGCGTCCCTTCCCCCCCCGCGGTGGAATCTCCGGGCGTTCCATGTGTGCCCGCGCAAGAGGACGCCGCGCCATCTGAGACCGAATCGGAGGAAGCTGTGATTCCCGTCGGAAGCCCCGCCGGCCGACCTGCCGGCGGACGACGTTCCTTTGGAGCCGTTGGCGGAGGATGACCCGCTGTACGGCACGGATTTGGATGGCCTGCTCCGCGACGATCGCTGCTGGATGGAGCGCCAATTTTTACAGTCCTACACGGAGGCCACTCGACGGACGCTCCAGGCCAAGTTCTCGCGCTTCCAGCGGTTCTGCGAGGAGCACGGCCTCGCCGCCCTCCCCGCCCGGCGGGCCTCGATCTACCGCTACATCCGTTTCCTTCGGGAGGAGGGCAAGGTGGGCGTGCGGTCGTTGCCCCAGTACCTGGCCGCGATTTCGATGATGCATCACGTCGCGGGCCATTTGGGTTTCTCGGCCTTCGACCCGGTCACCCGCATCCTCACCCGCGCTTGGCGACGGGCGGCGCCGGCCCCGGTGCAGCATCGGCGGCCGGTCCCCATTTCCTTGATGCTGCGCATCCTGGAGGTTGGCCTCACCACCGCGGACGGGCCCACCCTTCGGGCGGCGTGCACAGCCCACCTCGACTACATCTTTTTCAATCGGGCCCAGTCGGGCCATTACATTCTGGTCGACGACGTGCGCCTCGACGCGGAGGTGGTGATCTTCCGCGAGCGCAAGACCAAGCTGCGCCCGGGGGAGGAGCCCCGGTCGCGCTATCGCTCCTGGCCTTCTCGCGGAGCACCCGAAGTCGTCGACTTGCTGCGCCGGTGGACGCAGTTCCGCGATCACGCCTGGGCGCAGACGGATCAACCGCCGCGCCATTTCTACCGCCTTCCCGGCGACGCCACCCCTACGTCCAAGACCGTCGCCTCTTGGTTCTCGTCGCTCCTCGCGCTCTTTCCGGACCTCGCCCAAGAGCCGTTCACGCATCATGGCCTGCGCGGTGGGGGCGCGTCCAGTTGCTTTGCCTTGGAGGTCGCGGAGCGGCGTATTCGGGATTGGGGTGCGTGGAAGTCAGACGCACTGTGGTCGTACATAGATATTTTTCGTTTACCCACTGAGTGGGATTTTCGGTTGTTCGGTTGGATGACCATCACCGCCCGCGACCTGCATGAGCAGTTCGGGCACATCTTCTACCCCGGAGGGGCCTCAAGTTCCCGTAGAGTGACTGGGCAAGTTTAAAGGACGGGAACCTCGGGAATGTGAAAGTTAACGGTGTTTGTAATTATTGTCATGGGGGTACATGACGGGGTGGGCTCAGGAGACCGGTAAGGCAGAAATGAAGTTAACTATCTTGTTAATGGGTTTCTGCCAAGGGCGACGATGGGTGGGCTGCACCGGCGATTCAAACGGTGCAGTTTGAACCTGGGGTTTACTCAACCCCGTCCCTTGGGATTTCTGGCCACCCCCTAGTACCGTGGGTCAGTCAAAGTACGGTATTCCGAGGTGCCGCCCGCGAGGGCGCCCTCGAGTTTGGCGGGCTTTGGCGGGGCGGCGGAGGGCGGCTATTTAGGCAGCCCCTCGGTCCCCCTCCTTATCTTGTTTCGCTTCGGGTTAGTTGTGGGATGGAGAGGGAGTTGAGGGAGTGAAGTGCGGGAGAGGGAGTTGACTCATGGGGAGTCACTCACTGAAGTGGCGTTGAAGTATTAGCGAAGCGAATGGGCAAGTTTAAAGGACGGGAACCTCGGGAATGTGAAAGTTAACGGTGTTTGTAATTATTGTCATGGGGGTACATGACGGGGTGGGCTCAGGAGACCGGTAAGGCAGAAATGCATGTCGCCATCCCGTGGAGTGCGCTTCACAGAGCTTGCTGCGCAGGATCCCCGATTCTATATTCCCAATACGGAGATGGCAGCCATCTGTAAGCCGCTTTTAGGTAAGCGACTAATGCAGTTCTGGAGGACGCCTTGAAGGGTCGCCCCATGAAGTTAACTCTGCCTCGCATTTGCTGGGCCACAAGCATTCACTTGGCAAACAACTGGGGGCAGCCAATCTTGCTCATGGCCGGGGTTTGCGCATTATTCATACGGGCAGCCGGCCGGCTGCCAACCGGCACAACGTTCGACGCAATTGCTACTTCACGCCCAAAAGTTGAATCATGCAGAACGATGAAGCGCCTGGTTACCATCCAATCTGGTTCCACTTGATTGCTGCACACTCCACCAAGGTGCAATGATGAAATCGTGTGGGAAGCAGCAGTGAAGGCATATCAACACTGGTATCTTCCTCGCCATTGATGATGACCACGTTTTCCATAAAGAAGGAAAAAAGAAGTGAAGAACACAACAGGGGATACCAGGAGCGAGGCGCCCATTGGAGGAGAACGACAGGACGCCCGTTGCAGCAACTTCATTGAACACATTGGAAAGGATTGGGTAAGTTCCGGCGTCTGTGACACAGAGACCCTGCGCCAATTGCTTAATTGGGTGTACGTACATATATTTCGCTTGCATCAGGTTGTTGAGGTCGACACGCAAAGGCTGCGCTTTTTGGCGAGCACAACCGAAGGACAGCAGAAGTGGGCGTTCCTGCTCTTTCAGCGGGGTGCCAGCGCCCATACAAAACTGTTCGATGTCCGGCAGATCGGAAATTGGAGGCAATGGGCGAGCTGCATTACAGGCTTGTTCTTGAACGTTGTATACTTTATTAAATAGGTTCCCACCCAATGGTGGTGCTTCTAAATCATCCAATGTTCTGCATCCCCACTCAAGGGGCCGAGCCCACCAGGCATGCACAGTGCTTTCGAGAGTTCCATAATGATATGCGGTGCTTTCAAAAAGCGTGACGGACTGACTTACACGGTGAACGGCCACCACCTGAACGAATAACTCAACAACTGTCCAAAAAGGCAGTGTGCAGCAGCCTCGACTGGTGGCCAAGCCTCACTGAATAATATGCCGGCGTCCATGCAGTGACCAACGCTTTCCTCTGCAAGCAATTTTCCATCACACCACTCCATAAAAAGGACCGCCTTCACCGTCCATTGGCTCTGGCTCCAGTCTTTATTGCCACGCCGTCCACGATTGCGGAAGCCCACGGCATTGTAGCTAACGAGGCGTGCAGCATCGGGCACCAGGTCCGAAAAGACCAGTGAGCGTGGATTCGTTTCAGATATGTGGCCTTCTCCCGCAATCACAAGGATGCCTATTTGCCGAAGTCTTCGATCAGGTCACTGGTCGCATCCCTCAGATCGCCCAGGCCGAGAGCGTCGATGAAGTCCGTGAACAGCTGGCTAAGCTTGCCGCCGAGGGTGGTCTGCAGGGGCAAACGCTCGTTTGGTCACGGCTGCCATGGCAAGTGTCTAAACGGAGGAGAAGGGGACGGAACCAACCCTTGCGCAGTGCGTTGTCTGGAGATCGCGTCAACGATGCAACTGGCAGAAACGCAAAACGAACACTGGTAGAACCCGAGAACGTAACGATGGCAGGCTCGCAGGCAGTCGACCGCTTCGTGTGCGCTTCAAAGGGCGGTGTTCAACTGCGGATATCTGCAGTCGCGCCGCCCCTCCCCGTTTCAACTTACCGGCGCCGGGGGCGCTGGCTCCGGCTCTTCCGCCAGTTTCAACAGGGGCGTCACAGGCGGGATTTCTGCCTTCAGGTCTGCAATGCAAAGTGCCCAGGCACATGTCAAGGGTCGCCGGGCCACAAGACCTTCCGAAGACAATGGCGATTCAGTCGCGCCACGGTGCAACGACGACGGAAACACGCGAGGCAGCGAGAAAGCGTGTGGCAGCACACCATGGGAGCGGCATGGGTGTCGCAAACGCGCCCGATGGCATCGCCCCCATGTGGGCACAGATTTCGGCCGAAACCAGGAGCATCCGCCCACTGCATGGCGCTGAATCGCTCCGTGCCCTTCCGGCCAAAATCTGCATGGATCGCCCGCGATGTGCGTGCAAATGCAAGCGGCCGTTGTCGCCCGCTTCCACTGGTCCCAGGGCTTCAATGTGAGCACGATCGGCATTGAAAACCGATACCGGCATGAGCGCAGGTGCAGCTCTCGCCGGCCGCGCCCACCCCTCAGCCTTTCGTGTTCGCAGCCATGCTGAATTGACCACGATCGTTGGAGTCAAGAATTGCCACGGACTTGAAACACGCCCCTGGCACTTGTGCGATTTGGGTCCAACATGCTCGACAGGACGGCAGGCGCTGGAGCCAAAAGCAGACGCCACTTGCCCCAAACTCGCCATGCGCGGGCGCGCACGTCGCCCCGGGGGTATCGCCTTGCCGCTCTCGTGGTTCAGCACTGCGCTCACCTCGGGCTTCGCCCTGAGCCACTGCCAGCGCCAGGACCAGGCACACCGCCAGGCACACAATCAGGGTCTTGGAGGCCATGTCTCCTGCTTTGCCGGGACTCGGATGCGAATACCTAGGTGACCCCTCCTTTCCTCTCCCGCTGTGTGCTCGGCACTCTGGTGGACTGGACGCGGTGCGCCTGGGGTTTAAGGGTACGGGACAGTTCTGATGGCGGGGCCATCCCCCATGGCTGAGGGTCCTTCGGCGTGGCTGTCGCCCCTCAGTCCCATCGTCGCGGCACGGAAACTCCTCGGATCCGGCCCTCCTGACTTCCCATGAACAGATCACTGTGTTCCATCGCGCGGTTGGTCCCTCGGTGCAATTCCGGCTGTACTCCGGGCGCAATGTACAAGGGGGGGGATATTCTGGCACACGACGTGCACCCAAATGATAGGTACGATATGCGATATGTGCGATACTCCATATGTACGATATGAGATATGTCCGATATGTGGCATGTACAATCATTGTACATGCGACTCTGTTACATGATGAGTACGATGTGCAATTCACACCCGAACCACTGCCGTCACACTTGTGCCGGCACTATCTGAAAACTGAACACAGTGTCCGTTAGTGCTTTCCACTGTTTGGTGGCTGAGCGTTGTGCATCAGTGTACAAAAAGGGCTAAAATGGACCAAAGTCGTCACAGCCTTGGCACTTGCAGCCAGAGCGGAACGCCTGGGGATCTTCCTCTATCTGTTGGTCAAAAATTTGCATTCAGATATGTCCCAACGCATGGACGTGCTCAACTTGTGGCTGCTGCGGTTTTCTCACGCTTGGTATGCAAGTGCTGGCGTGGCGAGGACTTTCACATTGAGCTTCACACACATGCGATTCGGCCACGATCTTGGTGTTGGCATGTAGAGCGCTGTCGACGCAGATTGGGCTGTAGCACCCCGTGCATTGCTTCTGGGCATCCATGCAAGGTTATCTCGTCTTGAAATACGAAGGTCAAAGTTTCAGTTTCAGAGAATCCTTGGGGGAGGATTTCTGTAATCCCATGTCACATGTGGCCCCTGTAACATCAGTAATGGCAGCTCACGAAGCTTCTCGAAAACAGCGGCAGACTGCACTATTGCTGCTTAAGCAGAAAGACAGCAGGTTCGCAGACCGGTATGGCAGAATGTAGCAGACCGACTTGCTACGCTGGGCTGTGGTGCATGCGGTGCAGACATTGAGAAGGGACAGGAACAGACCCAGTGCACGAACTGCACACACCTTGTCATCTTCAGCAAGTACCGCAGAGTCCAACTTGCAGGGTCTAATGGGCGTGCGTGTGGGCTTGCGATTTGCTGCATGGCCTGTAGTTTGCACAGGCCTACCCTATATATCATCTTTGTGTCCAAATTTATCGACGATTATGCGGGGTTGATGCCAGACGTGTCGGAGGGTCTTGCTTTCAAGAAAGCAAGCCCTCGACCATCTGCGGAAGAAATCTGGCCCAGAGTGCATCTGGGAGTGTTGTCATATCAGCAGCCCTGGATGTAGAAAAAGCGCAACTGCACCAGTGCTGAATAAGTCGTCCCTCGAAACGCCTCAGGCAATCCCATTGCGTTTTTTATATCTCCGATTGGCGACGTGTTTCCCGTCGCACTGCACAGGGAATGGAGATTCTGGCTGTTAGATCCCGTCGGCACAACAGAATGCATTAAATAGGCCTCAGATCGTTTGTATAGAAATGAACTTGCCTCCCAACAAGACTGTAAATATTCGTTCTGGTGGCCGTCAAACATGGCAAAGTGCAATGCTCATTCCGTTCTGAACCCGGTCATGTGATGTTGGTGTGCTACAACGAGGCAGAGCGAAGCGTGGAGCATCAGTTCGTGTACAGGGAAGTAGATACCTCCTAACCCAGTTCGGATTTTGCATGTAGAGATTGTCTGTGTCTGGCATTTGTTATAAAGTAGCAGCTGAAATGTGGAAACTTGGTGCGGGGCGCCGTTGCAGGATGCTTGGTGCTTTTGTAATTGGTATGTTGGTCTCCTTTGCGCTGCATTTTTCTTTGCATCTAATGCCTCATGTGGTGCTTCATCTGATGCCTCATGTGCTCAACAAGCTCAATTTTTAGTGGTCACTGAGTAAGTGACCACCAAATATTAACCCTGTTGAGCACATGCAACGTGCCAACGCTTATTGTTTAGTGCATCTGCAAGTGGATTCTGCAATTGATACAATCGATACAGTTTATCCAAGGGAAGACCGTGCTGCTGGGGAACTGCAACTAATGGAACTTATGAAGATTTGTCAAAGAAGACGCCCGAATCATCATTGTAGTCACGAGCAGCTGATACATTCAAGTCAGCTAAAATAATACTGTCTTTCCAGAGTCCGGTGGCTTTGCCAACGAGGGACACTGCGCATTGTCCATGCTGCCTTGCGCTGTCTTCCAGCGGCGCCAGGGCCGTCACAGGGGCACGACTTCTGATGCCCAAGAAAATGAGCTCGAGCGAGACACATGGTGCACAAACGCGGTGACGGCGCTGAACTGAAACTCGACGCATGGGAGTTTCTTTGGAAGCGGTGGACTGGTGTTAGCGTCGGTTGGACAGCAGTCGACCGCGACGGCGTCGTCTGTCCACGTCAGGATCGTGCACAACGCGGATAGAAATCTCGCTTTTGAAGTGAATTTCCACACCTGTGCCAACGGAAGTCAACAATCGTGTGATCCATTGTTACGACCAGGGGGAACGTGGCACGCCTTCCGAGAAAGATGTCAACGCCGGGAAGGCCCAGCGCCCTGTATATCATGTCCCACGGCCATTATCACCTCGTGGAAGCATCCAACGCACCCAAGGCTACCCATGCACCTTTATTTCTGCTGCCAAAACCGACCACGACCCCGAGAGAGCTAGCTAGCGGGCGGATCGATGGTGGAGCTTCGCCTCCAGGAGAACGCTCATGACCTTTGGCGATTGAGACAGCCCGTCGTTGACCCACTGTTGGAACAGGCACGCACTCTAAGCCCCCGACTTAGTTTCAACAATACCCTGGACGGCGTCCGTCTTAGTTTCAAAAATCTCCTCGACGGAATCCTTGAGGTCACCGAAACCAAAGGCTTCTGCAAAGGCATCCCTCACAGCGTCGATTTTCTCGCGGAGCGTCTCCTGCGCATGCACAAACGGGCACGGTGAAGTGAGGCCCACGCTGGCAACGCCTGATCGGTGGCGGGGACTGCGCTGCACTGTTGTGCCCGCCACAGGCGAATTTCAACAATGTGGATTTCGCAACAGACTGTGCCTGCGCGGGGAATGCGGATGCGATGCGGGCAACCACGCCAGCGCCACGCCATCTGCGTCGGTACCAGCCGAGCGTGGGCACATGAGAGTGTGCCCGCGCTCACCCATGTGCTGTATCCCTCGCCATTTGAATCGAGGACCCTTTGGCCATGCGGTCGACCGTTGGCATGAAATCGCGCCACTCACCGGCTTCTCTTCCTCCTCTTCCTCCTCCAGCTCGAGCAGCACACCCACTGCCGCCCCAAAAGCACCGTTAACGTCGCGCTGCAAGTGTCAGAGGACAGGGCGGATCGACTCTCGCGAATGCGCCACTCGCCCAGATTTTCGGCACAAACGGCCCAACACGCTTTAACCGATGCAGCGGCGCCCGTCCCGCAAACTTCTGCAGGGTTGCGACCCGAGCAACCATGACCGCTGTTGCCAACGGGGCCATACACAATCGCGATGAGGCGCAAGTACGCGTTTTCGTGGACCGACTTCCTCACCCTGGGCTTCGCTCTCCCGCACCACGGCGGCCAGCAGCATGCACAGCAAGGCGCAGGCGATCCAGGCCTTCGCCATGGCTGTCTTTCTTGTCGGACCTTGCCGCGAGTGCCTAATTAGCTCCCTCCGCCAGGCCACGCCGTAACCCGACGTCCAGCACAGAGGGGGCCTCAGTTCAAGGCAACGGCTGACCCCTCGCTACTGGATCATCCAGCCACTCCCAACTTCGATCCAAGGCGACAGGACAGGCCGCGACCCGTCCTGTCGAGGCCAAACATCCGATTCGGATCATCACGTTTCCGAATCCTGCTGTCGTGGCTTGTTGGCCCAGTCCGGTGGTGGCTCTTGGCTTGCAAGCGGGTCTTCACAAGAGAGGCACCAACAATGCAAACCGCGGCCGTACCATATTTCAAGGATCGGGGCCTTTTACCCCAATGACACTGCTAGCAACAAACGCGGCCCTGTCGCCCACACATTTGTGTGCACGCTCGCTGCACCGTATTCATGTGCACGTTTTCACTCGCATTGACGGGCGAAAGTGCGGCCGGTCGTACTCACGCATACGCATTCGCGCTGGCTGCACGATGAACAGACCGCCTCCTACTCAACACGCCCAGCGCCGCCTCGCCTTCTTCGAAGACGACAAATTTTATGAGCAGTGGAATAGTGAGTTCGGCATGTTGAAGGCGAGTGCGCTCTCGTTCTTTTGTTTCTTGCACCCTTATCAAAAACCACCGAGCAAGGCTGCACTAGACTCGCAGCGTGCTCGCGTGTGAGTACAGCGAAGTCATATTCACGCGTGCTCATTTGTGAACATGGAGCACATGCCCCGTGAATTACAAGCCTGTGCCGGTCGCCACACATTCCTGTCAACGCATGTCGTCTCAGAGACGAAACTGGCGGCTGAAACGCTGGATAGTCAGGAGTGAGCAAAATTCGAAGATACAGACGGCAGAAGATACCTGGGCACCAAAGAGAACGCAAAGACTGGGACATCACCGTGTGGATGTGGATCAATGGAATCCATAGTTCTGCAATGAGTTGAAAGTTGGGTTCTCGCCCTGGCCAAGGGAGGCAAGCCGGCTGGTAAGCCTCATAGTGGTCGCTGAAAGACTGATTAATTTTCGTTGTGCGTTCGGTGATTGGGGTGTGGGAGGTGTTATTCCCTTTGGGAACACACCAACTGGGCTTGTCTGGGTATTCTGGAAGTTGTTGTGTGGGTATTGCAAACATTCAGTGAGCACGTTGTCCTGCACATATGGCGGCTCACCTCCGCGACAGCGATCAATTGCGCTTCACTGCAGTGAGAGGCTTGGTCATCGAAATTAGGACTCATGCAGGCATGCCGATCTTTCCTGATGCCTTCATGCGTGAGATACACTGTTTCGAATCGGACTGCCCTATGTGCAATATACACCTAAAATAGGGCATGTCCATGACCTTGAATACGCTCAAGCAGGCTTGTGGTGTTGCGGCTACATGTTACACCGGGGGTACCATGCATCAAGGTGTACTGTACTGTACTGTAGGTGCATGACCGCTAGCATGTGCATCCTGCCATGCCTGGCTCTGAGCTGTAGAAACGCCCCAGCCTGGCAAACCTGACAGACGCGAGTGGCCTGCATTCCCATGATGAGGATCACAAGATCATCGTTATTCAGCGTCTGGGAGTGCGACACTGGGACCAAGCCACAAACGCGCAATCCCCATTTACTTCCGGACACGAAGTCATGAAGATCGTTTCCGGGTTTCGGGTGTTTAGGGTGTCTAGGTCTTTTTAGATTTTTAGGTCCCTAGTGGACTTTACGACCTTCGCGACCCCTTCATGCCCTTGATATCCGGTAATGACGGGTGTCGGAGAATCCCCGACCAAGCACTGGAGCGCGAGCTTGAGCCTCCACTGCGTCGCTTGGAAATTGATGGACGCGTATACACAAGACATCCGCCCTTCACATGTCTCTGGGAAAAATCATGTTCGAAATTCCACAAGTGCAGGTAGCGTTCATGCGCGGTCCCTCTCCTTTAAATTTGCGCAGCAATTCTGTCTTCTGGAGAACAGAGTTAGAACTAATGGTTGCCCCACCATGCGGCACTGATGGGGTTGTTTCGAGCGCACAGCACCAGGAGCATGCCACTGGTCAAAGAATTCTATTTGGGGCGCCGACGCCTCTGTGCATTCCTTGAAGCCAACAAAAGCTGCTACAACTTCCAAAATTTGTCAACAACCTTCGCCAGGGCCACCCCCATCAGTACAGAAACTGATCACACCCACACTGCCTTCTCTCCTCGCCAACAGGGCGCCAGATATTGGTGACTGGCTCCTGACATGCAATTTCGAACGCTGAAACAGTGCAGTTTTCATAGAAACAAGGACAGCGCTCTGCAGCCTGGAATCAAAGTCGTGTTGACGTAGTTCAGAACAGAGGCAACTATGCGTCCTGCCCTTCAACAGCACCACACCGCAGTCTCCAGACACGACGCCAAAGCGCCACAAATGCTGCTATCCTGAAGACAGGACTAGATGAATCGATGTGAATCATTGACACTCATCAGAAGCCGAACACCTTGAATATGTCTCCATGCACGAAGTCATTGTCCACCACGCTCACAAGGTACCACTCATCCCGAATCGATTCCAGTACTTTGCGCCCTTGGGATCCGTCCTCATAAAGGGCACCCCACTCCGTCACCCACAAGTCAAATGCCTCATCCTTCCACACAATGAAGCTGCGTGGATCGACCACAGTGGGCTGCATGATCTCTTTGCCTGTGAATCACGGACAGAGATTGTGAAACTTGCAATGCTGTTTTACAAAAACAGCACAAGCAGCACATGACCTCCAGACGTCTCAAATGTATCGTGTGCAGGCTTGAATTCTGCAAGCCTCTTTTCCGCACAAGACAGCGCTGAAGTTTGCTGGGTGTACATGAGTTCAGATTTTGTTCTTGGCCATGAGTAGATGGAGATACACTTGGAGAAAGCTGCTGCATGTGTGGAGCACACATCATCGATAACAAGGGTGCCATGACATGCACCTACTTTCCAACGTATGAAACAACTGTCACCCTCAGCTTCTGAATCGTCATAAATATTGCCTAACATTCACAATAGAAGGAGATGGCAGCCACCAGATTTCCGGTGGTAATTTTGGCACACTCCGCTAAAACAAAACACTGCTTGATACACCTGGAACTTCACCTGGAAATACACCCCAGGTGACAGCATTCACGTCACCATCTTCCAGTGTGCTGTGGAGGTCTCCTTTGGAGTTCACTGCCATGTAGCTGATAGATGGGGCGCTGCTCAGCTGCGGCTGCAACTTGGAGAAGCCCTCAGGCGAGACGAAGAACTCGATGTAAGCCTTCTGGTAGACATATCTACAGTCCACAGCACAATTCTGATAACATGGCACTTGCAACAAAACCAGTGATGTCTCCCAGGGCAGCCACTAGGCCAACGATGTTGCAAAATACTTAGAAGGTGCAGAGAAGATGCCTAGCTTTCATGGTGGAGTGCCGTGATACAATCACAGATGCCATCAGCACAAATATAAATTGCACACTTCCGAAATTGCTTAGCAACTCACCAGCATCGTCGATCGCAGATACTTCAGGCGGCAGCTACTCCAGTGCTTCTTGCACAGTAGTACAAACGGGAATCCGCACTCACAGCACCACTCTCACGAATAAAAAAGGCACTGATGAGCCACTATTGTAGGTCTTTGCGGTGGACTACTAAACCGGACTATTCGATTCCACTCACGTTGAAACAGTCACCAGCTGGAGGAAAACTTGTCAGGCACCACACCTACCCCCCTGGTCTTCCCCAGCCGAAGGTGCTGTCAGTGGAGGGTGTGCCATTCACTCTGGGCTGGGAAGTGATGGTCAGATACCCCTTTTTGTTCAGCTCCTTGAGTTTCGGCACAATCTCCGCAGACTCTTTCTGCATGGTGTCCATCTCGTTCCAGGGCAGAATGTTGATCTCGCCCTTGCAATAGCTCAAAAACACTTCCTTCACATCATCAATGCAAGTCAGCACATCGCCCCAGGCCTCCCTGGCCTTCTGTGCCCGTTTCTCGCTGCTGGTGTGTCGCCGCATGAACTGGTAGTCGTTGAGTGTGCCATACGCAGGACTCTGGGAATCACCCCACCTGCACACAACACACCCAAGAATTCATGCAACAATCTCCAGCACTCCACCCCAGTTCTGGGTATCCTTTCTTCGGCTTCACACCAACAGGTCTGCCTTTCAGCTCAGTGGACCTGGCTTGCATGACTGGATGGGCAAAAAACAGTAAAGGTTGCTGAGATTATGCCATTCTGTCTGGAAGACCGTTGCCACTTGGAAGTGCCTGAGTGTGTTGAAATGCATGACTGAAAACAATTCAACTGGATGTCACAGTTTCGCCCTTGATGCACTGCAGTAGGAGCCCCAACATCCTAAAATCAGGCACACTCTCCTCTCCTTTCATGAATCAGAATTAGAACTACTGAAACGCATGAATCACGACCATAGTCATGGAAACACAGGCGACCGGCATGTGCCTCAAGCGAACCATAGTACCAGACAGCTTGTTTGTTTCACAGCCTGCTGGCGCCTAGGAGAACACTGCCAACACCCAGGCTGTGGCAGCACAAGCAGCACAAAACAATGTGGGGTCCATGAGCTCTCGCAGGCATTATATGCTGTGGACTTATTCCTGCCACACATGAGCATGCTCAATCAACACAGTGCAGCAGTGTGCTATTCTACTATGGAAAACCCACCTTCCGCTGGGAAAGGCATCCCAATCAGCAGTTCTCTTGATGTAGCTCTTTGGCCTGTTTGACCAAAAAATAGGTCGAACAGCCTCTCCACTCCTCTGCACATTAGTTGGGGGCCGCCACGGCAGATGCCTGGGCAGATTGTTTCGGTCCACCAATTCCATGTCCTCCAAGATGCTCACAGCACTTTGCTGCAAATTCAGGGTGTACATGTGCAGACCTGGCACCCCACTGTCCAGCAACAGGCGACACATCTCTGTGCCAAGCTTGATTCCATATTTCTGCAGATCCCAACAGCAGAAAAGACACTCCATCACAAGGAAACAGATGAGGCATCACATCGAAACTCAGGCAGGCATGTTGGTGGCAATGAACTGTTCATCAAGGCACTGCATCTACTCGACAGGCTTCTGAAATCGTTATCTAGCCAACCGTGTCTCTTCTGGGAGTCCTACAAGTCCATGCTTCTGTCATTCTTGTTTACTGAACAGCCAGCAGCCATTCAGTTTACCTTGATAGCCTCATCGTTGTCCTTGATGGACTCGAGTGTGTCAGTGATCTTCTGTGGCACCTTGGTTTTGCAGAAGCTTGTCATGCGTTTGAAACCGCCATACGTCATGATTGGCATAATCCCTAAACACACAAGCAGGAGCAACTGTAAATACAGCAATGCAGAGCTTGAACTCAAGCCTGCTGAGAATTGTCCTTTCACAGCTTCATTGGGTGCCTCATTGCCACTTCAAGCAGGACTGATCAACCTGCAGAAAATAGAATGTGTTGCGGGAACAAACGAACACCATCAGTGAGCCATTTCAAAGGTACGTTTGAAGGATTAAATACTCGAATCCTCGTTGGCTACATCATTGCTAACCTCTGTTGGCAAATATCTGAGTTGGCAAATGTCTGAGTTCTCTGGCTATGTACAGGATTAAGTAATGAAGACAAGCAGGGACCCATCCACAACAAGTGATCTAAACAACAATGAGACCCAGGCAGTACTGTACTTATTGAAACCTTTGACAGAGCTACAAGTTGCTGGGCCACTTTTGCAGGGCAGTGACATAACAACAGCACAGCTACTCCACAGACATCCAAACCAACAAGACTCTAAACAACAAGCGACACTAAATTCTGATATGCATCAGCATCTCTGCATCGGTCCCTATGCTTGGTTGTGTGCCTCATCCAGGGCATGCTTGCGCAGGGGTAGGCACTGATGGGAAACGATCCTGCTTGAAGGGAGGCCAAACTCTTATGTACCACATGATGGAAAATACTAGTCATTGAACTCAGTGCTGCAGGCCATTCTTGTAGCAAAAGAAGTTCCAAATCGCACTCTCCAAGACCCATGTCTGGCCATTCGCAGCCAGGGCAGCAGTTCAAACGATCAATAAGGATGCACTTGTGTTGCTCCACATGGTTGCCTAGACACAGCACATTGCACAAGGCAGGTGTGCCCTTCCCATCCTGCCTGTTTGAATAGTGCCCAATCATCCTCACAATTGGCCACTTGCATCGATCGACAGCATTTCAAGCAAGCCTTCAAACCTATACTGGTCCATAGGGTAGCCCATACATGGTCCATAATTTGCTTGAAAGGCTTGCATATACATAGACTCCATACATATCCAAGCCTTTGCAGTGCTGTACAGGGGGCATCACCTCTCTATCATCTCCTGTTGCCTCTAACAGCCCGATGCTGAGCATAAGAAATTTGTGTCAACACTGACAAGGGAGATTGCCAAGATATAAATCCCTTTAAAGGGAAGCTCAAACTTCGAAATGCCCAAGAGTATATTAAAATACAGTACCTTTAGCTATGGGACCCTGGGGCACACTGCCAACCAGGCTCAAACTCACCTGGAATGATGGGCACAGTGATGTCCACTGACCGGCAGTCTTCCACGAACTGAAGGAACAACCCCGTATCATAGAACAGCTGGGATATGATAAAGTCGCCTCCAGCATCGACCTGGACGAATTGTGACATTGAGAACATCACCACCAAAAGTGAACACAGCGTGTGATCATGGTGAGTTGAAGCCATAACACGTGGAACACCAGACAACCACAAATTCACATGTAAAGTGAGGGCATAACCACTCAAACAACTGCTAGTCCATGCCCTCTTAGTAAGGTACCATTCAGGCTTCAAAGCGATCGCCATGCTCAAACAGAGCAACCAGAAGTACTCAACCCCATTGTGTTAACAAGCAAAAAGACACAAATGGCAGATCTGCACAGTGTTACCACACACATTCTCGCAGCTCTTGCACAGTTACAAGAAAACATCAAGAGCGTCATCATTCATTGTTCAAGGTGCAAACCACATTCCTGGGGATGGGGCAACAACACTTGGACAAAAGTGCATGTTGCCAGGGGACTCACCTTTTGCTTGAGGTAGTGGATGTCCCTCCAATAGTTCTCTTTCATTTTCTCCTCATCGTCAACAATGCTGTCTGGATGTGCCTCGGGATAGCCAGCAATCCCAATACCAAAGTAGTCTCCGTACTCCTTTCGTATGTGCTTGATCAAGTCAAGCGCGCACGCAAATCCCCCATCAATGGCTGTGAATGTGTCCTGTCCTTCTGGGGGGTCTCCTCTGAGGGCAAGAATGTTCTGGATGCCTGCCTTCTTGACCTAAATGCTTCCACACATGCACACAGGGGGATCAGGGGTCTCAAGAAACAACGAATCTGCTTCAAGGATCAACGTTCCACCAAAAAAGGAAGCAATCAAACTGGTCAACCTGCGTTGATGATTCATGCACACCAATCAGATGGCAACGTGAAACTTTTTGTTGGGGATTCCTGCACATTCAAATTGCACTCAAGGTTTACAGGCACCTGCACAGCAAATCAACAGCCCAAACCTAACCAAAACCTTCAGTTTGGCATGCACAGATGTATCAAAGGTTGAGCTCACCTCTTTGAGAGCATTGTTCAACTTCTCCACAGGCATGTTGGTGCATGTCAGGTGCATCATTGTCTCCACGCACACCTATGCGCACGACATTGAGAAGCACTTTGACAACTTGAAACATTGTGCAGCGAATGCTCACCCTGTTGAAAGCACACCCAGGATAACAGCGCCAGCATTTGCACAGCCCCTGCTCCTTGCACCCAGCCATTAACATGCTCAGGCTGAGTAGTGGTTGGATAAGAATAAGAATGTGACCAGCGTGCAAATAAATTAGCAACAGAATCCATAATAAGATAACCATCGCTGCTCTGATGTTGCATCAACACCGCCACTGTCGCCATGAAAAGGGAGCAAAGTGTACCTGGGACAGTGGTGGATGCAAGGGTGGCTGCCAAGAGCTCGAAAGAGTATTTGGCTGGGGCATTTTGGAGCACAGTCACACTCACCATGTTTTGCATTCGAGTAGCAATTTCCAGAGTGAGTTCGGCCGTTGAACCACCAGCTCCCCAAGTGATATCACAAAACAGGGGGCCAAATGCCGCCATCCGATCCATTCGATCAAACAAGTTCTCCACACCCTGCATGCACACAACACACATGAACTCTTTGTCGTCTGTGGTACATTCAGGCTGGCAGCATCAGCGGCCCCCCAAGATGCCCTCATTACTCCCAGTAGCATCGATGAAACAAAGTTGCTCCCTGAAGCTTGAATGTATGGATGTGCATGGCTTGCAACTATGTCACATCAACGGCGCAACACCCCAAGGGGCACACGCGACAGATATGCAAACAAAGAAACGCGATTACCGTGCACATACTTTCAACCAGGACAGTGTCTCAAGGCTATTACCCATCCATTGACAATGCCAGCGTCCTGTATGGGTACGAGAGGGCGATGGACCCCAAACTTGCTCAGTCACTTGCTAGGATGTTGTTTGAAACAATGGTCAAGTCCCTGGCGCGAATTCAATGCATTCAAGGGCATTTGCTTGACACACCAAGCGCAGTGATAACTGTTGACGACCATCGACTACACGGCGACAGACGAGCCATCGACGCCAAGCCCCAGGCCACGCGCGATTCTTGTATTCCTTGCGGATGGCGCCAGGGCGACACGATCCCCTACCCCTTCTGTGCGAGGAGGGAAGTACTCGAAAGAGAAGAACGTCCGCCCCTCCTGCGTGGAGGCGTTCATCTTGTCGATGATCTTCATGGCTGCGGGCGGCTATGAGGTGGCTGCGCAAGCTGTCGGTCGTCGGTGTGCACCCAAGACAGGCGCGCAAGCGGCCCCGCGTCTCAGCCTCCGTGGAGAAGGGGCCAGAACAGAAAGGCAGCGCTGCCGGCAGCCTTCCTTCGGCACCGGCTGCTGCCGCCAGGAATGGACGAACTGGGGCAGCACCCACGGGCATGAAAATGGATTCAATTTCTGCACATCTGGAGCTGCACACCGTGGTGAATGTCGCGCGGCACCATGAACACATGGCCTTTTAGCTGACGATAGGGGCTGCAGGGCGCGGCGTACACCAGGCGTAAACGCGCTCAAATCGCGACGGGCAAGGTTGGGGCTCTACGCGCAGCACTTGCGCTTGCGCTGCGGCGACATCACCATTGCATGGACGGCAAAAGCGCTGTGCCAAACACAAGGACAATCAACCCTTGCTGACTTGCAATGTGTCGCCGTGCAATGGTGAAAGCATCGTGCATTTCATCCGGGTTGTAAAAATGTCGCTGTCAGGCGTGTTCGAAGCACAGGCCCTTTTGTTGCATGTTTCGTTGCATGCTGGAGCTGGTCCAACCTAGAATGACAACGTCAGGCGTTCAGCCGGGGCGATGATTGGACAGATCCACGGCTGTCCAGCGTGCGAAAATGTAATGCCATATTACTTTGGCACGCGGCCGTGGTTGGGGATGCAACATTCGTTCTTGTCATTCTGTTCTTGTGTGACGGGCTGATTCTCACAACCATGCCACATATTTGTTGACCCCTTGCAACGAAATAGAAAGTTAAGCGACCCCAATCCTCTGCAATTGAGCTATATGACATTGGGCTGCGGCCACAGATAAGAATTGCTTCTATCCCTCGTTCGAATGTCGGTCATGTCTCATGATCTCCTTCCTCTTCACACAACGCAATGGAAGGCCAGGGTTCGATCTTAGCATTCCCATGCTTTACTCAGCTGCACCAAGGCGATGTAGTGGATCCAAAAATTGATGTCGATGCTGATAAACCACAGAATCAGTCTCGATGGAAGTGGAGCGTCCAATGTCTGGAGCTTCAAAGCTCCAGACAGAACCATTTCATTACTCTTGTCAATTCCTTCAGCCTTTGCCAACATGAACTTCAAGTCCCATAAGCTGCAACACATGATGACGATGAGGCACAGCGCCAGAACTTGAAAAGGTCGCTAAATTCCACATACTTGCGCTACATCATATTCTAAAACAACACTATTGAAGAAAAGAGCAAAAGAGCAATGCAGCTATTGAAACGAGCTAAAGAGCAATGCAACTATTGAAAAAGGAGCTAAACAGCAATGCATCTATTGTATATGTGGACACTGTCTGCTTCCACAAACACCACCAATTCTGATTTGCCACCTTGCCACCTCAATCCTATTTAATCCAGGAAACACATGACTGTTTGCATCAAGTATTGTGGATGCCCTTTGTTCACAATGTTACTGAGCCCCACAATGTAGTGAGAACTCACTGGCCATGAGAGATTTGTGGTACCAGCAGCCGTGTTAGTCATAGCAGGTCAGATTATTTGCCAACATGTGACTAGATCGGTGCAGTTGCAGATGCTCCTAGCCAGTACCCTGCATTACTGCAGGCTGCCTCATTCAAAGGCTGCCTAGGCTGCTTTATTCACAGCTATGATATCTTCTTGTCAATCAGACAGCACAGCACATGCACCAGACATTCTTACCAATGGCAATGTGGTAAAATCATTCAGTGCTAGTCAACGTCCACATTCGACATCGCACTGTGCTTCGTGCACCAGTCTCTAGTTTTGTATTCCAAAAGTGTCCACAGGCAGCAAGCCATGAAATCTCAACTCCAGGCACACCCACAAGTGCCAGCAATTTGCAGCACTTAAAAAGCAAAAGATTGATCACACGATCCCAGGCATCTTGTGCACTCGAAAGGCTTTCTTTGCTGCAGGTTTTCACAGTCCACCCTTGCCATTTGTCCGCAAGACTTCACTCCACCAGACCGTCACCATCCTGATACACCAACCTGTACTACTCTGTTCTGGTGGCTGCACTGTTGCCTGTGTTCACAATCAGAGCTGAAGTGCACAAACTCGCCAAATTCTCTGCCTTTTGATGGCAAGCTGGCCATGGATGCCCTGCAGTACAGCCTCACATAGGTGAGGCTTCTGTTGCGCACTCCTCATGGAGGCTAATGCCCTGTTCCGCTTCTCATGATTCCTTGGGTTCGCGAACACATGTAATGGGCAGGTCGCTACAGGGAAGGCCTGTTAGATATAAGCTCTCATCAGCCCAGATGGCACTCTGCTCACCTTCACACTTGATCAATTGTCTTAAACAAGTTTGGCAGCAAAGTAAGGACCGTGTCCAGCCAATTTTCCATGCCTCCAGAAGCACCAGGGTAAACTTAGATGCAGCGACTTACACCTCCAGTGAGGTGCTGAGGGCACCCTTGCAGAAGCAACACACATCAGGTGGCCAATTCCACAACCAAAGGAACTCCTTCACCTGTCCTCAACTGGAAGGTCATGGCACGAATTGGCAAGACCAGGCGGCGTCGCCACAGCCATATTTGTGCATGTCTGCAGTTTCTTTCTGTTCCCCTCTGCAGCACCAATACCATAAAGAGCTCCCTTGGTAGAGAGGCCACCTTTCAGCTGTTGGGATTTCCTGCCCGCTCCAAGGCCAGGCGATCGCCATGATACCCAGATCGGGCACGCAATACGCACAGTCTATTCATCACGCAGTTTGCCGAATCCTTGGTATATACCCCCGTCCACGTGCCTGCTGACCTCAAAGACATTTGCAACATCCCCTCCAGTCACTCTGTAGCTTGGTGCTTGCTACCTCCACGACCTGAAAGAAACCCAATCAACAAAAAGACATTGGCCACGCCGATCATGATCCACTTCAGCTGACAACAGGCGGAGCCCAGCTGCGCAACTTCAGTGATAACGGTGCCCTTCCACGCGCACGCAAAATGGCATGCGTTCTCAATCCAGTCAGCCAGGCCCCCGATCAGCGGAAGGGCCGCCAACGACTTGCTTCGGCGCCACAGTTTGCCCATTCCCGCCGCCTCCAGCGCCACGTAGCTGGGCACCAGCAACAGTGTGTCCACTACCTCCG
Source organism: Ostreobium quekettii (assembly GCA_905146915.1). Classification (NCBI taxonomy): domain Eukaryota; kingdom Viridiplantae; phylum Chlorophyta; class Ulvophyceae; order Bryopsidales; family Ostreobiaceae; genus Ostreobium; species Ostreobium quekettii. The sequence continues at coordinate 48,514 of CAJHUC010002061.1, forward strand.
CCAAAAAGAACCAGTTCATCCCGCCCTTCCTCCCGTATGCAGAGATCCACCGGCGCAGCTCACTGGGCGCATAGCCGAAACGAAAATCCGGGAGGGGAGCCCCGGCCTGCTGCGACGCGTACTTCTCCC
>CAJHUC010002062.1:0-20094 GCA_905146915.1 Ostreobium quekettii
GTCGTCCGTAGGGACATTGGCCCGGTGCCCGGGGAGCGCCCCCTGCTATTTGGACACCTCTCCGCTCTCCCAAACGACAGAGAGTATGTCCCCTTTGACGCCGCGCGAGACATAGCGGCCGGCCACCAGGTGGCCATCGCCATGTCCGACGCCGACGCCAAGGAATGGGGCCGGCGCTTCGACATTGCCCTTGTCAAGGGGGCCAGGGCCACGGAGGGGTGTGATTCTGCGGTGAAGAAAGTATTCACAGTCGCGTACTACGAGAGCGAGTTCCAGCCCCAACCCCCCTACAACTTGGGGACCCTCCGTTTTGACGCCGCGGACGATGCCCAGCTCAATGGGCGCTGGGTGGAAGGGCGGCAAATGCAGGGGGAGGTGTCCTCCGACAACGTTATTTGCGATGTTTGGTTGGAGGCCAATGGGGTTGGGAGGGGGTGCATCCACCCCCAGTACAAACGGCGTCTCCAGGCGGAGCTGGAGCGTTGGGATGAAATGTGCTACACAGGGGAGGGGCCACTTCTATAACTAGCGGCTTGTGATTTCCATAGTGTGCATCGCCAGTTGTAATTGTTAGTGCGAAGCCATGCTGCACCCACAGCCTGTGGGTCGCATGCATTGATTGTGGTTGGCTGCAGGCGTCCCAGACCGGCTTCATACCCATTCTTTTTGTGCGCAACATTGTGGTTTTCCCACGCGTGTGGGCCCCGAAAAATGGCACGTTTGTGTGCATCCCTATTGATATGGCCTTTTTCTTGCATTTTGCTAGTGCGCAAAATGCACGTTTTGTTGTTTTTTATGGCCCCCTTACCGACATTTTGCACGAAAGCTTGTTCGTATAGCCGCCCTGGTATAAGGACACCCAGTATGCAATTTTCAAGGCTAAGGAACGGGCAAATTCACGCAAAATAAATCATGTGCGATTTACGTCAACTCCGATTGAACTACAGTTGGACTCTATAGATATGAACATGATACAAGCCAGTTTCTCAACTAAGGGAAACAAGCGCTGGATATTCATAACCAAAAACGTTTATGTATTGTGCGAAGGTGCAGGGTGAGTAGAAAATTGGGGGCGGGACCCGCCCGGCGGGTTGTAAGCGATTGATGTTTTCAATGTCGAAATCATAATGCGTGAAATATGAGGGTAATCAAGGGTGTGGATAGGCGACATGGTGGATGTCGTGAGATGCACCCGACAGCGATGCTCACATGATTGGCGCCAGACTTTGCTGTCTTTCTACTGTCAGCGACATTCACAGTGACATTTCAAGGAACCGAGAAGTCTGCATACACCCGAACCATGCGGAATGCTCATAGTGGAAACCCCAGGCTCGTCTGTTGCAACAAAATCGGAAAAGCGCCGTGGAAACCAAAATTTTGACACATTCAATAAGAGTTCATTACTTAACTGCGCCTCTTCGAATCGCGAAATAATCTAAAATTTGAAAAGAGAAATCTCCCTCGAGAGTTTGGCATCAGCGGCATTCGGAAAATCAAAATTCCGCACATCATACTCTGTCTCTCCACATCCAATGAAACCATTCCAAGTGCGATTGCGAACATATATGTGTCTGTAGAGACGGCGAAAAGCCGGCATCGTAGGCGAGGCTGCAAGTTTTCGTGGCGCGAATTGAGCTCAAAAACACGTATTCAGTATCGAACCTCGTGCTGTGTGCTGTACACACTCTTTGAGCATCCCATTGCAGTGGGCTTACCCAGCTTCGGTTCGGGATCGTTCCAAACAGCAACTCCGCGGCAGCACTAGGGTCGTTATTTGGCCTCTTCGCGCAGGACGCCCGCCGTGTCCTGCACGTTTGAGGCAGGGCGCGCGACGCGGCCTCGCCAGAAAGTCACATCGAATGAAGGCATTGTTTGCCGACGACGCGGAGGGGGACCAACGAAGGCGCACCGTGGTGCTCACGGCGCGTGAGCCGCACGACCTGCGGTGCCGGTCGGGTATAAATTCTGAACGGAGAGACCCAATTCGATGTCTCCGGGACGAGTCAGCAAGGTGGGAACGCGGCAGTCTGGAACGGGCCACCGTTCCGATCGAGCCGCAGCGCCGGGTGCATAGCCCCGCCAGCTGAAACTCGAATTCTGAATTCGCTCAGCCGAGCCATGCATCCATCTTCGTAGGGGAGGGGTGCTCGCGGCGCAAGAGGCTGAATTCCGAGCAGGCTTCGGCTCGAGAATGCAGCTTCAGCGCTCCCGCCTCCTCTGCCACGGCCTCCTATGCCGCGGGGGGCGCAGGAGCGCTGACGGGGTTTACTGCGACCATGCAGGTGCCGCGGTGCCGAACGCATCTCGTACTTGCGTGCAGGTGCAGCCAGCTGCAGCATCCATGGATTTGCTTAGGCGGCCGATCAAATCGACGATCGAAGACATGATTTCAGAGCGAATGTGCGTTCGTGGTTTCGCTGTGCTACTCTTGCCACACAGCGCATGGCGATGCACCCCGGCCCCCCGCCACCCCCCCCGCAGTTGTTGTAATGGCACTATTGTGCCTGTGGGGCGCTATTTCACATGGAGAAACCTTGTGTTACTGGTGCCCAGCACGGCGCTGCTTCCGACGCGATCGCCCGTGTGCATGCAGCTCCATTTTTGAGGCGGGCGGACCGATTTCCATTGGGATGGATCTGTGCGCAGGAAAGAATGGAAGAGCTGAAGCGCAAGGTGTTTCAGTTCAGGACCGCGAAGGGCGATCCAATAATGAACGTCGCTTTGGTCGGCGGCGTGGGCGCGGGAAAGAGCTCGCTGATTTCCACGGTGGCTTCCGCTGAATGTGGATACATATCGCGATGCGCGCCCCACGGGGCGGGAACCAAGTCGCTGACCTCAAAATTCAAGAAGTACGTCTTCGGCAAGCGCGGGGCGGAGGCTCCCTTCCACCTGTACGACACCATGGGGTGGTCGTCGGACGACTGGAAGCCGGAAGACCTGAGCCTGATGTCCATGGGCTATGTCCCCAACGGAACGGACATGTCGAGGGGCATCCGCGGCGTGGAGCGGATGAGAAAACTGCGCAGTGACCCGACGGTCGACGACCGAATGCACTGCATCGTGTTCGTGGTGCCCTGCGAATGCGTGGGAAACGAGGCGTACATGGAGCATCTGAACACGCTGAAGGACGAGGTTTTTTGTTCTGGTGAGGCTCGAACCCGAATTCAGGAATGCCCAAACTGCCCCTCGTGCATGTTATCTTTTTCTGTATGCTGCCGTAAGCATCCGGAGGGTGGATTTTGGAAAGCAGAACGCCACTGAGGAGTCGGTAAATTATACCACATTTCACAGGCTCTGGTGGATATATTGCCGCTTTTTAAAAGGGTGCGCTTTTGGGTATCGATACTTTTTACCACAAATCTTGCACATCTGCATCGACACATAATATCAAATCTTCAACGCCTCCTGAAATATCACAACGATGCAATTGCTATGCACCAAGATGTTCCGGACTTCCAGATGCGGTGGGCGCGACGGTATACGGCCCGTTTGAACGAGGACGTACGCTGTTCGCATCGAAATCCTTTGCCCATGCTCGATAGCGCGCGAAATTTCAATGCACAGCAGGTGTTGCGCAACAACTTATAAACAGTATTCATTCATTTACTATTTAATCAAGGCCCTTTTCTCACAAGTTGGAATATGGTGACTGACTAGAGCTCTGCAGGTGTTGATGCTGAAAATTGCTCTTGATGCGCAGACATGCAGCCGATGGTGGTGCTCACGAAGATAGACGAAATTAATGCAGATATGAACATTCTGGAGATCATGGCATCGAGCGATCTGAAGAGGCTGAAGAAAGTGAGTGCAATGTGAGGAAAATAATTCATTGCCTTGATTTAAGTACCAGCGACATTTGTCAATATTGTCGCAGAAGTCCGAGCATCGGCCAGGATTGCAAGATTGCACGCGGGGGAGTAACAACTGAAAGCTGTGAAATAGTGGCAGAGTTATTAACTGCATATACCTCTATGGCGCATCTCGAATTTGGCGGAGCAGTACTAAACACTCGCTTGAACATAATACTTTACTGAAGAAGGGGAGGTCATCTGATGAAATACGCAATAAGATGAACGGACATAGCAATGAATCAGCATAGCTTTGATCCAATGTTCTGCATATAATAGAAGCTACACAAATGCACTTAATTAGGTGCATCTTTTTCACTAGAAATACTCTGGAGTGGAATAGACACGCGGCTTAGGCTACTGCGGAAAGCCATTTGTGACTGCACACTGCGGGACAATCCGCGTCCGCGTCTGCAGCTTGGAACTCATCACGCTTCTGATGTTTTACATTTGACATTTTATATTTGGTGGTTCTGGACGTGCACACTGGATCTGCCGTAGGTTCCTTTCTTCCAAACACAATGCGGCAACTCTCCTGCCCCTGACACTAGGGAAAAAAGTTGCCAAATAACACGTGTTCAAGCGTGTACAAAGTTTACGGGTTCGGGTTGTTTTTGTGTTCTTAGCGTGCAGAACTTTGATGAAATGTGTTTTATGTGTTCTCGCGAAAGCGTTATTTGGTCCTTTTTCGGCTATTGCGACCAAGGGGAGAAGCGGACTGGCGTCGCAATTGACAGGCGTTTTGTCCGTCGTTCAAAGGATATGAGGCACTGCGATTTTTAAAGCTACACGTTTGCCAGATGCTATATGCTAACAGAAAACTGCAGTGCGCTAATTGAGTGATGCCACTTCATATTCTTCCCACAGGAGCTGTTCGTGCTGAGCGGTGTTCCCATGAATTGCATCCTTCCTGTCAAGAATTTCGAGAGTGAGATGAGCGTTGAACCGGAGGTGGCAGTTTTCGCCCTGAAGGCTATGTACGAAATTCTGAACACGGCCGCGACGAACTACAGGATGATGAGCGAGCAGTAGTGCAGGTTTTCACTTGCACGAGCGCACCGTACATTATTCTCCCAAGGGGGGCCACGATGTTTTATACCTGCTGCTCTGACGGGGTGCCAGGCCACTCGCAGTAAAGGCACCGCGGCGTGGTCAACAACAGTGCGAAGGAGAGGGTGTTGCAATATCGGTAAGTCCAGGGCAATTGCGTCTGGGGGTTTGAGTGGCTACCATGATCCAAGGGGGCAAGCAAGGGATAAGCATTTATGATAGTATTACTACATCAATGCAAATGTGAGCATGACGCAAGGGCGACTGAGATCGGGTGACCTGAGGAGGAACCGCAGTACTTGTTGTGCAATGGCTGTAACTGAGGAAATCGCGAACCGTTTGCAATGGCCTTCCTGAATCGCTCCTAATGAGCTTGTCGCTGTGGCCATGCCGGTCGCAAATCTGGAGACACAGATACGTTGCAGCGGCGCAAGGTGCTTGTAAACTGCTGTTTGGATTCACTAAGCTCCGCGCAACGACGTGTGCTCCCATGCCTTGGGAATGGTGCCTCATCCGTTCTCGACCAGGTCTTGTCCTCCCGTCCTTCCTTCCGTTCCTCCCCGCTGGCCTTTCTGCCTGTCCGTGGATTGGCTACAGCCGGTACAAGTACGCTGCGGAGGAAGCAGAGCGCCACCGGCACTTTGGCTCTCTGTTGGCGTTCGTTGCAATTTCACATGCAACACGGATCGCCAACTTCTGCGATCGATTTTCGTGTTTGCTGTGGCGACATCGTCTCGATTTCTACCGAATTGCGCATGAGACAAGCAAAACAGCGACTGCGTGGCCGCTTCTAGGAGGCAGGGCCTTGGCGCTGCCCCTGAGCACAGGCTGTTTCCTGTGGTGCTGGTCGGATCTTGGATGCGCAGTGACAACCACCCTGGAGCGTCAGCGGATTCGGCCTCGTTACAGCTGAGTGCAGGTGGCAAAGGCAATGCAGTGCCGTTGCATCGGCAAGGCGATAGCAAGGGAAATGGGCTGGAACAAAGCAGAGGCATTTTGGGAAAACATTTGGGAAGATTTCTGTGTTGATACACTGACGATGCACGTGTGCATTGTTTCCAGTGTGATCCACAAGGGATGCGAGGAGCTTCGGTTCCGTTAAGTCGGAAGCATCATGAAGACCAACCATTCCACCAAAGTTGCGTTCTTGACAGAAGGCTAGCCGTACAATTGAGGCCCGATGAAGTACAAGGAACTGGAAGGCTGGTGCATTCGCACCAAAGATGGAAAGTTTGCAATTGTCTGGTCCATTGCGAAGCGACCGCGACGAGGATCCCGCCAACCAGACACTACTGTCCTCCTAGCACATCGTGACATGCAACAGGCGCCATTCGATTCCATGGCACCTCTCCAGGCGCCCTCGTAGGGTATGGCAAACCTGAAAAATCTGAAGGTGGGAAACGTCCCACGTCAACCACCCCGCGGCGTTCCACATCATTTCAGCACATTCCACGCAACACGCGCACACCCCACAGCCCAAACTTCCACACCGCCGCGCCCAATTTTTAGTCACCGCCACCAAGCGCGTCCGCACGATGCCGTCCGACTCCACCAGCCTCCATAAGCTCCCAAAGTCCGCGCCCACTGCAACAAACCCCTCCCTCACCAGGGAAAGAAAAAAACACAACCCGAGGAAACGAAAAGGCAACGTCCAGGGCCCAGCTCCCAGGTCCCCGAGGCCCACCGGCTCAGCTCTCCGCCCCACCCGCCTCCGCCTCCCTCCCCTCCCCGCCCGGCTCCGGTGGCCGCAACAGGCGCCCCAGTTTGTTCATGTCAATGATCGTGATCGCGAAGTTGCCATCTAGCTTCACAATCCCTTCGTGCCCGTCCACGCCCACTATAGCTCCCGTCCTTCCCCGGTACTCCCCCTCCAGCACCTTTATGTGGTCGCGCTTCTGCGGCGGCACCGGCCTCACGGAATCCACCGACGCCGCCTCGACCCGGCCGGTCTCCACGAACTCCCCCCGCTCGCCCTCGCTGACCCGTTCCACGGCGAAGCTGCCATCCCCGCTCACATCATTCACCACACCGTGCCCGCCATCGGCCATCTGGACAAGCAGGCCGATCATGTGCGATGCCTCGGACGCGCCCGCAGCGGAATCGCCGCCGATCGCGCCCGCCGGGCAGTCCCCTGCTGGAGTCATGCCGGGCGTCATGCCCGGGGTCATGCCGGGCGTCATGCCGGGGGTCATGCTGGGGGTCATGCCTGGGGTCATGGCGGGCGGGATGCTGCGCGTGACGCCCGGAGTCACGCCTGGAGTGTAACCGGGCGTCTGTGTGGGCGGCGGAGCGGGGGTGATTGCCGGAAGAAGCCCCGGGGTCCGGCCATCCAATGGCGTGAATCCTCCTGCCGATGGCGCCACCAAGGATCCCGGGGTGGGGACGTCAGCGGGGGTGGGAGCATCGGCCGGCGTGGATGCCGCCAGGGCATCCCCGGGGGAGGGGAAGGCCGGCGTGCGCACCGGCGTGTAGGGCGCCGAGGGCCTGGGAGGGGGCATCGATGACGGCTGGCTGGACGGCGGCGGACGGAAGCTGCCGGGAGGGTCGTCGTCGTCGCTGCTGCTGCCTTGCGCCGGGCTCAGGACGGACGCGGGGGCGTTGTTGAACATGCTGGTGTGCAAGGGGGTGGCGGATCCGCGCGGCGTGCCGCGCGCGCCCCCCAGACCCGGGTGCATGGGCGTCATGGTGGGGTGGTAGGGCGTCTGAGGGTGGGCGGGCGTAGTGGGCGGGCGCAGGGGCGTCTTGGTGAGGTCGCCGTTCCAGGGGGTCTCGGATCCGGCGCGCCGGGACCGGCGCTTGCGCCGGCTGCCGTCGTCGAGCTCCAGCTGCCTTATGTCCTTAGTGATCACCATGCTGTTGGAGTCCAGCTCCATGCGGACGTGGGTGTCCGTCTCGCTCAGCACGCGGCCCCGCTTGCCCCAGTGGATGCCCTTGGTGATGCGCACCGTCTTGCCCACCAGGGACTCCTTGAAGCGGCCGCCCCCGCCAAAGCCGCCCCCGCCCCCGCCAAAGGCCCCGTTGCCGAAGCTGTAGGCCGACCCAGCCGGGCTGGCAAGCCCTGCTGGGGACCGCAGTGGGTTGGGGGATTGCGGGCCATAGCCGGGGCTCTGAGGCACGTAGCTGCGGTAGGGCGTCTGGGATGGCGTCAGGCCTCGGCTCGTGGGGCCCGTCTTCTTGCCCCCCCTCACCTTGCACGACCGCGATGGCACCGCGATGAAGCCCATGTTCTGGGTCGTCTCCTGCGACTTGATGAACAAGTAGCCCTTGATGATGTACTCCACCGTGCCGTGGGTGCCCCGCATCGGCCCGTTGGCCACGTCCACCACGTCCCCCACGCCCACGCTGTTGGCGAAGCAGTCGTTGGTCGTGCTACGGCGCGTGTTCATCTTGCGCCGGATCTGCACCAGCCGGGCCGCGCGCACCTCGGGCTTGTCTGGGGTGCCCTCCGCCACCAGCACCTTGCAGAAGTCCTTGTCCACGTACACGATCACGCCAAAGGTGTTGCTGTCCAGCTCCACCAGGTCGTGCAGCTCGTAGTCGCCAATCGAGTCCAGGCCCACGGGGGCCAGCTCTGTTTTCGACAAATCCCTCGAAAAGACCATGAACTCCTTCTTGGTCATGTCCGACATGACTCTGCACTGCACCCCGTTGGCCTCCACCTTCAAAATCATGCCCATCTCGCCCTCGTGCATTCCTCCCTCCACTCGCACGTGGTCCCCCACTTGGAAGAACTTGCACAGCTCCCCGCCATCGAACAGCAGGGCATCCTTGATCTCCTGGTGGTCCAAGCGCACCTCCACCTTTCCATCCTCCTTGATCTCGTGCACGAAGCCCGTCAACTTCTGCAGGTCGCCCTTGGTGACCACCACCCTGTCGCCTTTCTTGTACGCCTGCTTGGAGGTGGGCAGTGAGCGGCCCAGGTTGGCCAGATCTGTGCAGAAGGAACGCCCCACCATGTCACTAATCAAAGAATCAATGCTGCTACGGGGCGGTCGGTAAGTGGAGCCCGAAGATGGTCGTGGATACACAAGGAGATAACGCTAGTGGAGAGCCAACAAACTCTTTGAATTAGAAGGTGCCTTAGATCTCCTCAGACTTGAGGAAACAGTACCATCCTGACAAACCAACTGCGTGCCAAAAGTTTTCGACCTGCTGTAGTGCGCGTGGGGCCAGAACCTCCATAACGAATATTGGTTTGTTTGTACAGTCTCATTGAACTGGTGGAACACCACGGCAGTGTCATATGCTGCTGCGTAGCATTCTGCCAAACTGCACATCAGCCATTCCTACAAGTGAGCAGGTTGTTGACACATCCAGCGCCCATGTATACTATTTAAGAGACAGAAAATGGAGAATTTAGAAAGACCCATCGAGTAAAGATCTCCTTATCGCCTGGAAAGGGACTTTAGTTGAGCAGCTTTTCAGTGTGAGTCTATTATCTATACTTGGAAATGTCTGGGCAGGCCGTGGCACATTTAGTGTAAGATCCGTTAAATCTCCCTAACCCCATCCTCAAGGATTGAGAACTCCCTTTCTGACCAACAGAAATGCAGTGAACTACAATGAGCTGCCCAGAATCTCCTAATCTTTGTTCAGAACAGAATAGCATCACTACAGCAGCAGCAAGAGATAGCCACTGCGGCTATTGGTTTTTCAATCTCCCTGCTTTAATCCTGTAACATTTGCTAGATTCTGGTAGATGTGTTAAACTAATACTCCAACATACCCATGCTACTGAAGGACATCACATCAATGCACAACATCGGCTCAAACAGGCATGAAGGACTTCGAGCACTCTGGGAAACCACCAGAAGAAAAAAGGTGGGGAGAGTTATCCAGAGGGTGGTGTGTGCACAGTGCATGCACCTACTCAGCCTTGTATTGATACGTAGCGATGGGCACTGATGGACAATGACAGATTGTATTACACAACTACATTTACTAATACCTCACTACACACTGAGGCAGTTCAAATTGGCACATGCTGGTTGACAGCCAGAGCAGGCGAGGTGAATGACAGAGACACGCACCCATGTCGTCATCCTGACCCTCCTCCCTGTTAAGCTGCCCTGCCATGTTGAAACGCTGCAGCTCGTCCAGCGGTGGCATCGTGTCTTCTGGCACCACCGACTTCATGGCCACATTCTTTATCAGGTACCCATTCTGAAACTGGTAGCTGAACACCATCAGGAAGTGCTCCCCATTGCCCCCTCGCTTCCTCTCCACTGGCAAGTTCAGCGACCGTGCCTCGTCGGCACTGAAAGGCTTGGCCGTGGGCCGCACCTTGGGCTGCTGGCCAAAGGGTACCGCACGCCTGTCCTCCCGGTGGTGAAGGGAACTGAGGTCGATTCGGGGGATGAGTTTGATCACAAGGCGGGAGTTGGCATAGTCGATGTCTAGCACCTTGGCCAGGTCCCCCCGGTAGGCTCCTGACCGCACCCGCACCCATGATCCCCGCTCCAGAGTCATCTTTGCCATCTTGTTCACAGTGATCGCATCCACCATCTCTGACAGGGGCACCTGCATTCACATCATGCAAGTGAGTAGGTGCGTGGGTAGGAAACTCACATCGGTGCTGTGCAAATGGATCCCATTACTTTGATGACATGAAGACTAAGGAGATCACATTGTGGTCTGTTTTAGCAGGGACTTATGCCTGCCAATGCCTTCCAACTGTGACAGCATCTTGCTGCCACATCTCAAAAAAGGTGATACAGATGGAACCACGCACCTGCTTGACCCCCTTGGAGTGAAATATGTTCCGCAGGCCCTTGAGGGCCTCGCGTACATGGGCCTCCTTCTCAGCCTCAACATAAATGTACCCCTTGAGGTGGTCCAGGCACACCGCAGACTTTATGAGCAGGGGTTTGCCTTGGTTGGTGTAGGCATGGAACTTGTTGAGTAGCTGTATGCAGATGGTCTTTTCGTGCCCAGGACGTATGTGTACTACCCAGAGCTTGGGGTCTTTCAGGGTTGGGAGCAGGTTCTGCTGGGAGGCTGTGGTGGAATCCCCAGCCTGCTCCGCGTAATTGTGGTCCTTGTATCTGTCCCTGATGAATTCTTCAAGATCCTCAGGCTCCTCCACACCTTGGTCATTGACCTGCAACAGTCCTGCAGATCAGTATCCCTGGCTCGATGCCAGCAGCACTTGCGACGTTCAGTGGTGTATTGCAGGAAAGGCAAAAGAGCAGTGCCTCAGAATATTTTGCAAGTTTGATGAGGAACAAGAACAGAACTGTGTACTTTGAGCACACCAATTGCCAGGGATCGCCAGCAATGCTTGAGATGAGAGTAAAGCATCGAGAGGGCAGTGTTCTATTTGGACATAGGTGGCCAAAAGTTATTCTTTACCCATACTTGATTGTTTAGTTCACCAAATTTTCATCTGGAGTGGGACGAAATTGCTAGAGATGGCTTTGAAGAGTAGCCTGGCGCACTGACAGCCACACAGGCTGTTTCTGATTGGCAAAGCTCCCTTTAAGGGTTTAGGTACAGTGGCAGAGGGAGATTTCAGCACAGTAGAAGCTTCGAGAACAACATAAAGCATCCTAGGGCGTGCAGGAAGCGCGTTCAAAGCCACCTTGGAGGTTTTAGTGTGACCTAATTGGGAAGGAGCGCTTCTGTTGCTGCACTGCAATCCAATGCGACAGCATCAGGACCCCATGATGTCCACAAACACGTACCTGGATCCGATTCACCCTGAAACTCCCTACGACACCCCGAACCTATCTCCACCCACCCACATAACTGAACCGCTTTCGAAGCCCCACTCCATTCCCCGCCCCCCTGATCACTTCACAGCAGCAATCACCCCAAACCCGCCCCATCGAACACGACACCACACACTGTCAGGAATCCCCCGCCACCGGTCATTCCCTCCTCCCACACCCCGTCGTCCTCCCCTCCCTTCGCCCCTGTCCCTGCTGTCCGCCAGCCCCCTCCCAATTCACGTCCAACGCTAGTGGCAACAGCCAAATACCCAACCCTGCGCCGGCATCGGCGCTGGCAACAATAAACCCCCCGCCCTCACCCCACCGGCCACCCACACTCACCGGAAACTGTCGGTAGAAGTGTGACTGCGTCTGCGGCAGCTCATCGTCTTCTTCCCTCAGGTCCCTGTCCGCGATCAGGTCCAGGTCCCCCTCCTCCTCCTCGCTCTCCTCGTCGCCGTCGTCCACCCCGGCTATGATGTCCAAGAACTTCCTGGCGTCGCCGCGATTCCGCCCCCCCAGGTGGTCGTCGTCCTCCTCGGCGTCCCTGTCCGCCTTGCGCTTGGATCCCAGCCGGGGACGGGAGCGGCCGTAACGCGGCTCCGCGGCGTCCTCGAGCTCCTCGTCATCCTCTTCATCGTCCTGCTCTTCGTATTCGTCGTCGTCCTCGTCGTCGTACTCCTCTTCATATTTGCTGCCCGCCATCTTGCGGCACGCGCTGGCGGGGGAGGGGCGCCGCGGGCAGGTGGTGGGACGGGAGAGGTGTTGTTGGTATCGTGTGCAGAGTCCTGGACAAAGAAGTAGAGTATCGGCGGTAGGGAGAATTTGGACTGCATTCTGCCTGCATAAGCATTGCGTAGAAAAAATGAAGGTACTCGCAGGTACTATCCAGGTGCAATGCGCCACCCCGTCATTATTTTGGCTATACCGCCTTACGTTATTGGTGGTCTGTTCAGGGGTTGGTTGTGCACAAGCCACCAGAAGGCTCGTGGTGTAAGTCAAAATGGCCGCGCCAGTACTGTGATGCCGTTGTCCTTGTAGACACAGGTTGACACGTGTCCAATCTCGCCAGATTGTATGTCGTTATCGCGTCGATCAACAATGCGACTAGCAACAATCGCCACAACTAAGGCACAACACCTTACTACAGGCTCAGGCAAGAACGAGCTTTTCAAACTAGTTTAGCTCTTGCAAGATTGGCTTGTTCCTTGGGGCTGAACACGCGACTCGTCATTCCAACGTCGCCAAGGCCACCATATCTTGTTAGATTCAACTGAAACCCAAACTATTCAATAGTTAGTTTCTTTTGCTTCATCAGTTCGCCGTCTATTGCCCTCTCCACCCTAGCCAAGCCCCTAGTAAAGTGCCAGGCAAACCCTTCAAGCATAACGCTGCATCGATCCAGATGCTTATCTATCTTTTGTGATGGTAGAATACTTGAAGTTCCGAGATTTGCATTTGCCCTCTAAGAGCCTGGCGAAATTCGTCTGGCTCAGAACGTACTTTCCACCATAAATAATTTTCGTCGTACCCGGAGTAACCCGAAAAGCCCGTCTTCAAAATTTCGTGTAGCGCTTTCTGCTGGAAAACCAACCAGAGCACAAAAAACAAATGAACCGTTTCCCCTTGCCTGAAAATCGACCAGCACGCAACGTCCGCTGCATCGCCCTCGCGCAGAGGTTTGCAACGGCAGAAACTGCGTTGTGCATTTAATCTCATAATTCCTCGGGTTTTCGGACTCGTCGTTGTTTGGGGAACAGATTTCGCGGATTCTCGCATCAAGAATGCTGGAGGGGCAAATTTTTGCAAGTGCGCCGAAGCGAAAACTCTAAAACATTGTCGCAACAGTTCAGAACGACGCAGCTGCGGTGCCGGCACAGCCGTCGTCACTGCCCCTTGCGCCCCTCGACTCGAGGGCCTCGAGCTTCCGACCTCGCGAGGAGACAACCGCCCGAGCACCTAACTGCCTGACCAGCACCACCCGCCGGGCGACCTCCTGGACCTCCTGAACTGCCAGCGAAGGGACGAAGATGCAGAGCCGCTCGAACCTCCTGTTCGACGACATCTTCGAGGTCTTGGAAATGGACCCGGACGGGAAGAAATTTGACAAAGGTGCGGAGGCGCACCGCATCCTTGCCGATCGCGCATCCGGCGCAGCCCTGAAAGGCGGCCTGTAGGGGTCTTTCATGCATTCTGTGCATGGTTGGCCTCCCAGGCGCATGTTTCCTCTGTGGGCTACCCAAGCCGTCTTTTCACTGGATGCCAGATTCTCGATCTTCCCTCCCTGGGCAAAGATTCTCCTCGGGTCTTGGGGGCTTGAAGACTCACACTCACACGAGTTGACGGTCCAGGCGCTCCTTTTCCTGGATTGTTTTGTTTGATACCAATGCGGGCCAAGTGCGCCATGCACATGACTTCTTCTTGTGTTGCTCCTGGCGGAATGTAAGGAATACCAGCTCCGGTCAGTCTGTGGTGAAGCTCTTCCCTCGTCCCGTCGTTTCTGGTGCATTGAAACATTGTTTCATTCACCCCCCTGTTGCAGAATGGGAAGGTGTCCCACGGCACAATACGTGAAGCAAGGCGTTGCTGTATTTGAGCCCTTGGATCATTGGGCCACTCCAATATCTTCCTTTCCATTTGTCAGTGAGCACAACAAAGGTCCACTATGGGACCTGCCAGGTGATGTAAGACACTGGTGACAAAATGAAAACGGAAAGGTGTTGTCCCGAAGAATTGTGTTTCCATTTTGCCACATGCAAGGAGTGGCCTATTGCCTTGACAGGAATTTGTCACACATTGTGCGCCATCAGGAAGATTGCTTTATGTCTCGTTTCTGTGCTATAGAAGCTGATTCGGAAACACCAGCAACGTGTGCTTGTTTGTTGTCTGCAGTTTCTCGATTCCATTGCCGGAGTGACTTGTATGAGATGGACTTGAAGCTGGACATCAATACGGACATCTATCCCATATCGGTATGGTTGCAACTGTTGCTGAGATCCTTTGGATTGGGTTGGGCTTTGTGGGCCCAACCAGTGCCCTTAGAAAAATCTAAAAATCATCATCACCGCCCAGCAATTAAAATCCCATTTGCTGCCACACCATCAGAAGTGTTAAGCTCAGCATAGCTTTATTCCACAATCTGATCTCATCTTTCAAGCACACAGAGGAATGTGCCATGCAATGTGTGCACCTACGGAGCAACAAGCCTTGTTGGATGCTTTTGTCCACACTCTAGACGATCATGCAGCAGATTCTGAGTGCAAAAGGAGCAGCAGTCCCTTCAACACTCCAGCTTCTCAGTGCAAGAGAGATCTCACATACATCTGCTGTGTCAATGCTCAGAAGATCTGAATGGTTGTTTGAGCTCCCACCTATTGCACACGGACGCTCATTTGAACTGTCTTCCACTCGTTGTCCTAGGGGACCAGATGTCGAATTGAACAGTGCCCTGACAATTGCTTTCCTTCTTTGGAGGGACGTGCTATGTGCAGAAGTCCTTTGGTCGAATGTACAGGAGAGGATAAAAACGTAACATGAAAAAATGATAGAATAACACACGCATGACGAACGGACGCAAACGATGCAGAAAGATATAAGATGGATGTGAAATGATAGACAAGCCCACAGAGCTATGTGAGGCTGAAAGCTAATGCCTTTTGCCTTTTCCTGCACTGCTGTTCTTGTGGAGTCCAGTTGCGTGATGTGTAGGCTGCTGGACGCATGGGAATGCAGCTTTGCATCGTGTGTTTTCAGGTGCTTTCAGCCTGCCATGGCAGTGGCACGACAGCATGATTGTTGATGTGGCTCAATCAGTATGTTGTGTCACTTCTGTCCAAGAAGGGCAAAATTAGGGGCCAGGCATCCCTACACAAAAGTTCATTGTTGATAAATAAATGGTTGAATCAACGGTTTGATGTGGGACTTGACTTCATGTTGCTCCATGCTGAATGCAAGGCATATCCGTTCTGCTCTTGTGGCATGTTTGCAGCCCTGGTTGGCCAGTAGTAGTCTTAACCAGAGTCTCCCTTGCCATTGTGGGCTGTTCAATCCTTGGTGCAGTTTTACCACAACAAGTTCATTTTCAGTCCCTCCCCTGTCATTAATTTGATTCAATCCCTGAGAAATTGTCAGCTTCAATTCCCAGGTGGGCGAGAAGCTGTCAATGGCGCTGGCTGACACGCTGAAGCTGGATGGCAGTGCGACTTCTGCGTTGTATGAGCCAGTGAGTGCCTGCTGATGGGTCAGAATCAACAGAATAGTGATAGACAACTGCTACTTCTGAAGCACCTCTTGAACTGATATTCTGAACTACTTCTTGAAGTATAATATTATGCTAACTTACAACATGTGAAATATAATGGACAGCATACAGTACCATGATGGTAATGTATTTACCCAGTGTTAGTATCCACCCCCTATTACTATCACCCCTTTCTCTGGCTCCAAATCATATCAGTATCTGTGACCCAGTGTTTGTATCCACTGCAAACCTCCATGGCAACGAGCTCAAGGGGCTCGTTGGATTCACCCAGCATAGAGGAAGCTAGTTTGCGCGTCTTTATTTGCGCATGTCCAAGCAGCACAGCACTGCTGTTGCACGCCTTAACATGTGACAACTGCTGCAAAGTTCTCACCCTGTAGTGCCGACACGATGTGTGTGATGGCTGCACACCTCACAGCTTGCACAGCCAATCTGATTGGTGGGAAAGTGGCTGTTTCCTTGTCGAGCAACTGCAGGTCATGCGCCCCTGGCACAGTGACAGGCCTAGAGTCGTCGGCGGACATGCCGTCTTTGTCTCTTGCATCACAGTTCTTGCCATGGTGCACACCTCTGCCACAGCCACACTGCCTCCTGTGGCACGGGAGCACAACAGCGACTGCTAACTGCATCTCGCCACCTCAACTCCGCGCAGCGTGGCCTGTCAGCCGCATTCATTTCAGCTGCATGTTTTGCATTATTTCAAACCCGTTTGGGGGTATTTCGAGGCCCAATGTGCAAAAATTTTCTTCCTCTGCTCCTTGGATCAGGGCCTAGACCGTTTTAATATCAATGATCCAAAATTTAATATCCGTCACTAATTTGCGAGGTCCAGTATACGTATGCTGATACTGGGTAAATGCAGTAACATCATTTTGCAGTGTTTCAGCCACACTTTTGCCCAAGAAAGTTGCCCACAACAATTTGCCACAATTCAGGCTGCTCTGCGGCCACATCTGTTGGTGCCATATGCGGCATCGTTCTTCTCAAGTTTGGCAACAGTATTTATACTTGGAAATGGATAATGCAACTATACAATAAGACCCATTGTATTAACAGGCGTACGAGGTACAGATTAGGTTGTGTTTCTGTTCATTATTGACAGCAAGTTGGCATGCTGGCTGACCCTTCCTTCTATTTTACACCAGGATTGGAACAAAAATCCTAAAAGAAATTCCTATCCTGCACTCACAGGGCAGAAAAGCGGAACTTTGCAGACACAGCATTGAAGCTAAGCACATGGGCAACTCTTACCTGGCACCTGGCTCATCTTTTCCTATTCGCACATTGTGAAGAAGTGTGTTTGACTTATGCTTTCTGTTGACACTGGCCAAGGGCATGAGCCAGCCAGGTTGCAATCTATTTGTTTCCTTATATTTTGAGCGTTGTTTGCTCGTCTTGTGGCAAACCAGCAGTCCTTTAAGTCGTTGGGCAGGGAGCACGGACTAGAGCGGATTCGGGGTAAACATGTGTGCACTTGATAAGTGTCCGATGTCGCCAGATGGCCACAAGAGGGAGAGATTTGTTGGATTTGTCAGCACTGTGGTCAGCGGAGTTTTGCGCCTGTGTCTGTGCAGCAACAATTTTTTGCGGGCACGAAGAATTTGATGGACAAGTACGAGTGCGTGATGTACGGCAAGATTTTCAAAATGAGGGATGGAGACGAGGGCAAGACTGACGTGTATGCGTCGTTTGGGGGCCTCTTGATGCTGCTATCGGGCGACCCCCAGAAGCTGGCAGGTCTGGAGGTCGATGAGAATGTGTACCTCTTGCTCAGGAAAGTGTGACAATGGTGGTGCAAGCTTGACTGTGTTGACGAAAACAGCTCAGGGGGAGAAGTGCGATTGCAGCGTTGCGCGGCCCTTGCTGAGGAATTGTGGCGACGAGGGTGCGCATATCTTGCCGTGGAAATGCGGCGTTGAAGTGCGCGCCTCTTTGGAGCGAGATGAGGCGACGGGAACCTCTATATCATGCCAAGGGTGCTACCATGACGATGAGGCATACCTCAGTTTGTCGAGGGGCCTGACTTCAGCTCGCAGCGGCTGCCAAGGGATGCGTGAGGATGTAGGAGATAGGGTGTGTAGGGGCTCTTCAAGGACGTAGTTTTCAAGGCGGTCAGCCCCATGGGCCTCCACTTCCCTTGCGTCTCTGAATCCAGACGTGGTGACAGCAGTGGGCCAGGGCACTAAGCCATGGCGATCCGCCCCTGATAGGCGAGGGGGCATCTTAGTCACCAGGCATTTTCCCAGCCTTTACGCTTGGGCTACTTTGCCTCGATGCTGTTTGTTGTTGGACACAGTGAGGGGCACAACATTGTAGAAGACGGGCATCATAACGAGGGAGATTTGTCCTCCATCTCGTGGATGCAGGCATGACGTGATTGGGGGATCAGTGCCCAACCCTGCCGATTTGGTGAGAGGGCTTTGCTTGGTCGTGTGGCAAATGTCTCCAACAAGAGATTTTGACTGTGCGATCCCACAGGACGCTCGAGGTGGCTGGTTCTGTTCCTGGCAAGTCTGGGCGCCACAGTGTATTTTGCGCAGAAAATGCGGGACCGGTTGCGTCCATATATGCTGCTGCGTTCGCCAGCCCACTGGACACCCGCCAGACTGGTGATCATTGAAGAATATCAACTCGACATTTGTGGCTCAATTTCTCGGCAGCTCGAAAAATCTCAGAGAAACTTGGGGAGCACAGCAGGCAAGACACCCCCGGCCAATCGAGCCCAGTGGGTCCGTGCCTGTGGAGCAAACACTCCTTAAGGGTCTACACCATCGTTACACAACGAGAGAAAATCCTACTAATCGTACAGGCTGCTGAAAATCCCGTCTTTCACAGAATGCCAACCGACCACAGTTTACAGTGCCACTTGAAATCGCCCGCTGTAGGAACGAATCGGGCTATTGCTCGTTTAACAAAAGTCTCCGCACCGACGCAAATGCAAATGCTGTCCGGCGGACCTGCCCAAGGTGGGTTTGGACCCCTGAAGGAGTTCAGGAGAGACGGGTTGAGATTGGGAGCTTCTGTGCAAGATGCTGCTGCCCATTTTAGGTCGATCTGAATTGCCCTGGGTGTTTTGGGCAACCTGAGAATGTCCCAATGTGAATTTTGGTTGTCCCAATTTCATTATGGCGTACTTGTCCTATCGAGTGTCCCTCAGCTGTGGCTGCCAAATAAGTGCATTGTGCAAACGCATAACCCACCGCCCCAACCACCACCAATCCTTACTCTTGCAAAGACGCAAAATCAGGGTCAATGGAGGCCAACGGCAAGCCGTTCACCTCATTGAACTGATGGAATTTCGTTCAAAACATCTGACAGATGTCTGCCAGACAGTGCACACTGTGCACCCATACAGTCAAATAGGGACACATCTCACAACTGGAGGCGTTCCCTTGCCGCATAGGATATTTCCATTGTTGTTCCTTGATTGGAATGTTGAACTTCAGAACATCCTCTGTGTCATGCACCGATTCGTGCGCTGATTTGTACCGGTTGCCCGTAACTTAAATATGTGTCATTTTCTATTCTCAAAATCATGACTGAATTGAATGCATTCATTTCTTCTGCTGCCCGAGTCTTAAGGCCTGTTACAGCACCTCACCGAACAGGTGTTCTGAATATCAAACTTCTCTTGTTTGCCTGAGAAGCAAAAACCAGGGCTCCCACAACACATGCAAGGTAGACACGTTGTCTGGCTGCCCCTGGGACAATGTCACTGGAGGGCAAATTGCCCATTCAGTACAACGTGCCAGGCTCAATGTTCAGCGGACCACAATCAGGCGCGGAGTGCATTCACTAGAATAGAAAACGGCATGTCTGTGATGCCAACTGCGATGCCATTTTGACGCAAAATGGCTCCATAACAGTGAACGAGCTTTCGTGCAAAATGTCGGTAAGGTCCAAAAGGGTGCACTTGTGCGCAACATCGCGATTATGTGCTTATTGGGGCATAATGGTTGTGCGCAAGATCGGCCATCGGGAAACAATGAAATTTGTGCGCAAAATCGCCATTTTTGAGAGCGCTCACATCACCAGTCCGAGCGCTCTACACGACCAGCTCAACAACGTTTTTAAAAAATACAGGTACAGTACGGGTGCAGCTTCCCACCCCCAACGACCCCACTCCTCAACGTCGCCCCCGCCACCTCTACCATCCACCGCGCCGCCCCCTGTACTCACCCGCCTGACAAACCACCCCACCCCCTGGCGCCTTCCCCCTCACCCC
>CAJHUC010002063.1:0-30846 GCA_905146915.1 Ostreobium quekettii
GGCATCCCAATTCTGGCCACACGCCGTCACCTCGGAACAGAATATTCGTTTCGAGCACCTCCCAGGGTGTCCGCGCAAAACTCCCAGTCGCGGCTCGTCGACACAAGCCAAACGGCCCTTGGGCACCGCTGGGTGGGTCCCTCAATGGCCCCTTAGTACTCTGCCGAAGGTCCGCCCGCCCGTCGAACCTGTGAAACCGACCACCAGGTCCCCTAGTGCAGCAGAAGTTCGTATCAGAGCGCAAGAAGTCCGCGTTGATGTTAGAAGACCCTTTAGCAGGGAACGATCCGCCGGTGCGTCATCACGCAAGCAAGTCTGAACAATGCCATGCTGAGGTCACAAACATGTCGACCATGAATGGTTGAAGTCCGACTACGCACCATTAGTCATCCTGTACATCATCTTGCCCGCCCTGGGCGCCACCTCCTTCACGTGTCGCTCTAGCAGGAACACACAACGGGGATTGGATCGGAACCAGACATGAGTCTTCTGCGCGAGGGGGAATTTGTTCAGAGTCATTGGAGACAAGTACAAATCACTCCAGTAGCTGCGAGCAGCGTGGCTCCACATGCATGTGCCTACTCTCACCTGGAATGGCAAGCGTACGTGGTGGCTAGTGCATGTCTGATACGTTCCTTCCAGGAACTGTACATTCAGAACAGTGACCAAGGCCATCACACAACCTAGCAGCGCATGGCGTCAGGATGCGAAGGCGCTAAGGTCTCATTTGCTGGCAAAACATTGAACGACGGAACCAGACAGCAGGTGATTTCTTGCGCCCCAAAATCCTAGCATGTGTATACCAACCCATCAAAAGTTTCGGCTCTTACTGCAGCTGCTCGAGATTCAATGTCTGTCGGATGAATGGCGCTGCTAACATCCGAATGGCGCTCGATCACATTTTGGCCCACGGCGGAGCGGCCAGGAATGCAGCGCAAGGCTGCCCAATGCTTGTGTGAATCCAATGAGCTGATGAGCTGACCAAAAGGGCGTTTGGGACTCGAGGATGTGGGGATATGCAGTGGTGATCCCCACTTGGAATAAGACCAAGGCAAAGTTTCGGGTATCCCTGATTGCAGCTCTGGTGGCATTTTTTCCGGCCGGGTTCTGTTGGACAACAGTGAATGGAACCCGCACACCATCATACACCTTCCAATTTACTTGCGATTGCCCAAGCTCCGCGCTTCACATTAAATCTGTTACTTCGATGCCTAGAATGATGTGCCAGCGACGTGCCGTTGGCTAAGGCGGGAACATGTCACGAATCATGGTAACCGTGATTAGGTGTGAAGTTTGGCCAGTGTTGCCAACCTCGAATCCGGGTGTTGATGGCAGTTGCCCTCAGGACAGACGCCTTCGTCTGCCTGTTCGAGGCCAGGCCCGGCGGGACGCCCATTCTGTCCACCTTTGGCTGTGCAGACATCGTCCTGCCGGTCCTTGCCGAGTCAGGGCGGTGTCTCCTCCGACCAGGGGCTCCTGTGAGGCGCGCCTGCTGGAGGGCCGAAGAAGGCCGCGTTCCACGCACGTCATCTGTCACATGCGCGAGTGCATTTGATTATGGGGCCATCCACTGTCCAGCACCCAACGGCCGCACGCAAATAGACCTTGAGCAACTGATGGTCTCATGGCTGTCGTTATCAACAATCATCGTTGATGCTGTTGTAACTGGAACTGATTGGGTATTATTAACAACCGAACGCATAAAAAGATGATGAGGCACTAGGAATTGCATTGAGGATACTGATAAACAGACTGGATATAAGAGACAGAAATCCTGTTGTCCCTTCGCTCGGCTGCAAACCGTTGTGGTGGACTCGAACCTACGGTCCCCGTCCAGGGTCGCCACCCCTCGACCTTGCATGCCTTCGTCAATGCAATGCGATGCAATGCAACGCAATGCAATGCAAAAGAATGGTGCAACCATAGGTGGTGGATGCCCCTCAAGCGACCCACCCCATTTGTTTCCCCCTGACTGTCGGTTCTTCCGGTGTTGCGGCCGCTTCTCCTTCCTTCTGCTGCCGCCGTCCTGCTGAAGATTTCCGTCCCCGCATTTTGCCCTCGGCGCGGATGGCCGCATCGCGTGGCTGTTCGTGTGCTTGGCGTTGCACGGGATGCGAATGGGGCCCTGAACCTTCATTGCCCTCTTGTGGGGCGCGTGGTGCCGGTCGCCGACCGGCCTGCCGCCCTGCTGCTTGGCCTGTATCTCTGCCAACGCGGGCCTGCACGATGCGCCCAGGTACAGCCGGGCAATGGCGCCCGCCTTGGACTTTGCAGCGCTGGCAACAACCCTGTTCACTGCAAGGCAGGGCGTCGTTTGAGTGGCCTGATCCGTCCACGAGTGGTCGCAATCGCTGACAACAACCGCCATCCTAGGATCTGCGGCCTTTGGGCCAATCACGGGCACTGATTGGGGGGGAGCGCGATTGGCTGCAGCACAGGGTTGCCCTTGTCCTTGTGAAGGTCTCCTCGCTGGCAGGTCGGTGGCTGGGTGCATGTCTGCTTGGATCCTTTGTGCAATCTCTGGCGTGGATCGAGGCAGCTGGGCCCAGTCGACGGGCGGTGTGCACCCTTGCGCGTGAGCGTACTGTGCATCCTCCCAGACAATGCCAGAATGTGGAGCGAACGGCCTGGTGCTTACAAGGCCAAAGCTCGATGGCCCAGATGTCACAACGGCTCGGGTTGTTGCGCCGTCCAGTGCAAGGCGGGGGTCATGGGGGGCCTCGTGGGACAAGGACATCGTTCCCATCGCACTGTCGCGTCCGATGTGCACAAGGGAGTTTGCGCATTGCGCATTGGGCGGCCATAGGTGCGATGTACGGGCATCTGCAGAAGAATGGACCATAGTTCTCCCTGGACAGTCCCCTTGTGCTTCCAAGTCAGGCTGAACGCTGGCCCATGGAGGCGTCCACCAGTTGGGGATGTCGTTGGCAGCATCCCCAGCGTAGCGGCCAATGGTGTGCATCGGGCGGGGAGACCATCTGTCGTCCAGAAGGGTGTCACATGGCACACTATGTGGCTCACTTTGCACAGGTGCCTGTGGCAAGAATTCTGGTTCACCAAGCACATTTGGGAGCGTGGCACACTGGTCAACGCTGACGTCAGTGAGCTGCAGAGGACAGGGCCCTGGTGGACTGAGGGGGCCTTCATCTGGATAGGAAGTCAGATTGTGGCTGAGGGCCAAGCCCTCAGCAGCGTCATGTGCACTTGTGGAGAGAGCAGCATTCGTCACCTTGCTTCCCAGTTTTCCTGATTCTTCATGGCATCCTGAAGCAACGCCATCCATGTTGCTGCCTCTGTGTAGTGTCGCATCCCCCAAGCACTCATAACCCTTACAAGCATCTGATGACCCTTCTCTGCTGGTGCCAGGAATCTCCCCACCAGTTTTGGGACAGGTCGAGCCGCCCCCAGAAAATGGCCAGCGATCAACATGCTCATTTTGTGAGGTTCTGTATGTCCCTGCAGCCGTTGCACCCCATCCCTCTGGGATTTGGCGGGCTGTGGGGGAACCAATTCCATTGCCAGGCCACTGAAGGGCAGCACCCTGAGCCTGCAAGTGGCGACCCGACAATTGCTGATTGTGGTACACCTGACGTTCATAGTCTGGTCCTGGGCTTCCTGATGCCTGCAGCAGTTGCAGGTTTGGATGGAGGCAATCATTGGCATGGATGCTTGGAGGACTACTGTGCACAAGAGTAGCTGCAGTCCTTTCAAATGGGTGTCGATTCTGAGAAACAGAGTTCTTTCTCCGCACGCACTCTGGTGCGCACAAATGGTCACCAGGGCTGGTGGCTATTGTATTTCTTGACCTGCTCTGTTGTTTCCAGCCATCTCCAGATGTGGAGATCCATGCGATGTTCTCCACTTCATCTGCCCTATCGCAGAGCGGGTGGGTGTATCTCCAACAGCGGTTTGCAGGGAAACAATCTGTGGTGTTTGCAAACGAACTGCTGTGCTGGTAGTCCATTTTTGATCCCCCCAAAGCATCAGCAATGCGCCCATTGAAGACGTTTCTCCGTTGTTGTCGATTGTGATCGTATTTCTGTGTCGTTTCCCAGTATTGCAGGTCTGAAATTCGTACAAAACCACCTGATGTCGCTGGCCTTCCCGCATCCGCGTGTGGCATAGTCTGGGTCGACGTGCCGTTCACAAGCGATGAACACGACCGCCCCTCTGCAACTCCATGTGCATCCTTTCTGGCCGATCCAGTGAGCCGCGAGGGCTTCAGATCCGCCACAATATCGACACTTGATCCGCCAGGCTGATGAAGACATCCAAACGCGTCGCCACACCACCGCCGACCGGCCTCAGAGAACGGCCGGCAGCCTGTCCGCCCACCGTCTATAGAGCCGCAGCGCGAGCGCGTCCGCCTTTCAACCATCGCATCCACCTCCCGGCTCCTCGTGTTGGAAATCTCGGCCAGGGCGTGCCCGTCACTCTCTTCAGCGAACGAACCTGCGGCGCCTCTCATGGCTGCCGCGCATTCAAACAAAGACCCAGCAGAGCCGCCGCGCGTCATCGACTTCCGATGGCTGCATTTGCCACAGGGACGTCCATCCCGCCCAAGAGTCATTTCCCCGCCAATCGCAGCGTCCACGGGCGACCAGCCATCGCGCCCCGCCGCGCGCCGCCCTTCCGCCCACGCGATCGACGCGTCGGCGTCTTCAGACCGATCCTCACAATCGGCGTCGTGGCTGAGGCGGTCTTCTTCCACCCTCCCCTCCGCAGACGAGCACCTCTCACTCCACCCCGCCCATCGGTCAAGTGCCCCTCCGTCCTTTTGCCCTCTGTCGGCGCCCTCCCTCCCTGCAGGCTCCCACACCTCCCCGCTCAACGCTAGCCGCCCAGGCTCTACAAATTTCGGCTTCGCGACGGACATTCGACCGCGTTCGGCTTCGCGATGATCCTCTCCAGGCGTCTGCATCCTTCGACCCAACGCCGGCGGCCAGGGCCCGTCGCCTTTGCGATGATCCCCACCAGCCGCATCCTCTGTTCGACCCAGATTCGGAATCCCCGGCCCATCGCCTTCGTGATAATCCACACCGGGCGCCTCCAGCGCCTGCAGCCAGGGCTCTTCGCCTTCGTGATGATTCCCATCAATCGCCTGCACCGCCCGACCCAAATTTGGAAGCCCGGGCTCTTGGGCTCCGCGATGATCCACACCAGGGGCCTCAATCGCTTGGCTCAGCGCCTGCAGCCAGGGCTCTTCGCCTTTGCGGTGATTACCATCAATGCGCCGCACCGTTGGGCTCGAATTTGGAAGCCCGGGCTCTTCGGCTTCAGCTCTTCCCCCCTCGGGCGACGCGTTCTCGGACTCCACCCCGGACCACAGAGCCTGCGCCCTGCGCCGCAGCTCGAGGAACCCCACCGGCGCGTCCGAGCCGTCCGAAACAAAGCCCCCCCAGCACCGCGCCCGGAACGCACAAGGGGTCTCCAAACCGGCATCCGTACACGCCGCTTCGGGCCCTTCCGCAAGGACGAGGCAGCGGGAGCCGGGGGAGTATCTTGCCTCCCCCGGCGCCGCCGAATCTGGCCGATCGTCGACATCGGTTGGGGGAGGTCTCGGACTGCGCCCGTCGGATTGCGATCGATTGCAGGCGTCGGGGGCCGCCGGGGAGCGGGGAGCATCCAGCAGGCGTGCACGGAAGATGCACAGCAGCGCGTCCACGATCTCCGCCACCGCCGCAGCGATCCTGTCCGTCTCCGGGGCGTCCGGGTCGCCGTCGCGCTCCGCGCCGCCCGCCACCCGCGCCGCCATCTCCCGCCAAAATGCGCGAGCGCCCAGCCCCGCCCCGCCCTCTGCTCTGATGCCAGATACTCGCAGGCGGGAAGGCCGCTTTTTTGCCCACAGGACCCCTCCGCGCGTTTTTTCTGCCCACTCCCGGTGTTGGGCTCGCCAACAGGCAACACCAACCAGCCCCGCGCCCCGTTCAACACCGGCGGTGCCGAGAGGGCCGAACGGCCAAGAACAGGAGTGGAACAGGTCAGGAGCCGCCACAAAACAGACAAACAAACAGAAGGGCCAATCTCTGCGGAGTCGGATCAACCGGCAGGTCCCCAAGTCGAAGCCGGGCGGCCCCCTTGGCGGTTGCCCGCCGCTCATCCATGACCTCCGGTTTCGGCTTCGGCCTCGGGTCCTCAGGTGGGGTCGAGGTTGGCCGCATGCGACCCCGATGGACGTCCTGGACGCCTGGCGGTTGACTGACCGCCGCACCCGCGCCGCCCACCGCAGGACTCAATCGGCCGAACTCGTCGTTCGGGTTTGGAACGAGCTCGTCGGGCGGGTTCGGGGCGCAGCAGGTGAGATGTCCCGTCGCGTGGGCATCGCCCGATTGTTGTGGGGGATGGATCTGGGAATCTCTGTGCGGCCACCGGCTGCCGCTGTCGCGCTACCGAACGAGAAGGGCGCGCCGCCTTGGGGTCATCTCCTGGGCTTCGGGTGCGAAATTCGGCAAGGGGGCGAAAAGGCGCCGGCGCAGTGGCCCGCGGTTTGTTTCGGCGGCCTCGGAGGAGACCGCTCGATGGGATGACTGGCCGTCGGGGTACCTTGGCTGAAGCTGCTCGTGCTTTGATCGCCGTGCAGGGCTCGCCGTTCGGAGGGACAAGCTCGAACCCGTTCGGGGCGCCGCAGGTGGGCTGGTCCACGGAGCGCACACCTGTCGGTCCCACCATAGCCTCTGAGCCCCACTAGCGGTCGCGATGTGCCCTGGCTGTCGCGCTTCTTTATTCCATTGTGTGTGTACAGGCCAATTGCCTTTGCAGTTCGCTCACTTTCCACCAATCGCCCCCCTCACTATTGCTTGACTTTTGTTCTCCTCTGCATTCCCAGGCCTCCACTGGAGGTGGTTTGTTCGGACAGAGCTCTGGCTTCCAGGTGTGTTTTCGAT
Organism: Ostreobium quekettii; assembly: GCA_905146915.1. NCBI lineage: Eukaryota > Viridiplantae > Chlorophyta > Ulvophyceae > Bryopsidales > Ostreobiaceae > Ostreobium > Ostreobium quekettii. The sequence continues at coordinate 6,885 of CAJHUC010002063.1, forward strand.
CCCTCATTGGCAGCTGACCTGATGCCTGCTTTCAATGCAGTGTCATTTCATGTGCAGACCGCGTCCAGATGTTTGAGCCCACAAACTGGCATTCAACAAATAGAGTCCAAAAAGAGGTTGTAAAAAAGAGATGCCAACAAGACAATCTCACAGATGGTACTTGTGGTGTTACGTTTGCCTCCAGTCGTTGCGATTTGATCTGGCCCAGTTCCATTGTGGCAACACAGAGGTATGCTGCAACTCTTGAGTTTACCAAGGCTTGGAAAGCTGATGCTGTGGATGGCTTTTTTTCCGCTGGTTTGCCTTGTCTGTGTAGCTCACAGCTTGCCTTGTGTATCACATTGTGATTTAGGCACAGAGATGGCTGTGTCAGTGTACAGTGGACTCTTAGAGGGGCAGAATTGTGGTATATTTGTGTTAGTTAACCAGTTGGTCAAGATGTCAGCACTGCGCATTGCTCTTTCTTAGTGCAAGCTGCAATGATGTTGTCTATATTTTGTTTCCAAACTTGTAGTAATTGGCTCACATTCATTGCTCTGGTGGCCACCGCCAGAATCTGGAGTGCAGTATAGTTCTTTGACACCTGCTTCAGGTTGTAACTGAAATCAAGACCCAAACACATCATCTCTAAATGCAAGCTCCCTAGATCGCAATTGTTGTACTTGTTGAAATTGTTTGCCTCGAAGACCACCTGTTCACACATCAATACTTGCAAGTGACGCCAACCAGGGGGAAATGATGGTCCACCTTAATCACAGCCAAAAGTGTACAGAAGATAAGCACACCCAATGGACATGCCCATGATCGCCACTGTTTCAGATTCTACTCCAAAGGAAAACAGCTAAATAAGATTCCTGAATGCAACAGTGAACTGGCGTTAAGCATGTCCATCAAAACGAAGTTGTGCCAGAACCTCTCTTCTTCATTGTACACCCTACCTTGTGAGCTATTGTGTTGCACACTTCTGCAGAACTTTGGGGCTTCCCAACCATCCAATGCATTCGGTGGCGGAGGCCACTTCGGTCAGTCTTCCAGCCCCTCCGTGTTTGGCTCCAGCCAGTCCTCCTTTGGTGGGGGGCTGTTTGGTCAGAATGGGATGTCAGGGGGAATGCCCCCCCCAGGGGCGACTGGCACCAAGCACACGCCCTTCCAGAGGACGGCAGAGGTGGAGGGCACCACAACGCTTGGCAAGCCCAGCGTGACAGTGCATTTTGACCACATCTGCGCCATGCGGGCGTACGTGAACAAGACTGTGGAGATGCTGAGGTATGAAGACTACAGCAACGGTGACAAAGGAAGCAGTGGTGGGCCGGCTGCCACAGGTTTTGGCTCAGGAGTTGGGGATTCGCCATTTCTTGGCGGCTCGACAGGCAGTGCAGCATCCTTGTCTGGGTTTGGCAACACTGGAGCCAGCAGCATGTTTGGGGCGTCATCCTCCACCCCCACGTTCGGAGCCAGCAGCAGCGGGCCCTTGTTTGGCGGCATGTCCACCCCTTCAGGAGGGGCTTTTGGAGGGTTTGGGAACCCGTCCACGGCCCCCGCTTTCTCCAGCACCAACAAGTTCAGCACGGGATTGGGAAGCAACGCGTTCGGCCAGTCGCAGTCGTCTGGCTTTGGGGGGCTTAGCTCCTCAGCGAGCTTCTCATCTTTTGGGGGCTTTGGGACGCCTTCCAGCATGCCTGCTTTTGGGGCCTCTTCCGCATCCAATTTCGGTGGTGGATTTGGCTCGTCACACGGCTCAACGGGCAGCCTGTTTGGCGGTGCCACCAAGTCTGTAGTTGGCTCAGCGACCACTCCTCAGCCTCAGGCAGGTGGAACGTTCGTCGGTGGTGGTGCCTTTGGCTCCACAACTGCAGCGAGCTCTACCTTTGGCTCTGGCTTCAGAGCGCCTCCAGCAGGCGGCTTTGCAAGTTCAGGATCTTCTTTGTTTGGAACCAGTTCTTCGGGGATTTTTGGTGCTTCAACAGGTGGCGGGTTGAGCTCTTTTGCTCCTAGTCAGCCCTCCGCATTTGGAAGCTCCTCTTCATCAACACTGTTTGCCTCAAAACCAGGTCCTGCAGTGGGCGGATCTGTCTTTGGGCAGCCTGCGCCAACGGGAGGGTTCGCTCAGCAAGGATCTTTCACTGGGGGCTTTGGAGGCGCTCAGACTGGCAGCTTGTTTGGCTCAGTGCAGCCATCAGTGTTTGGCAGCAGCACTGCAGCACCTGCTGCAGGTTTTTCGTTTGGACTCGCCAGTCAGCAGCAACAACAGCAGCAGCCACTGCAGCAGCAACAACAGCCACAGCCCCAGGCATCCCCCCACACGAGTCCGTATGGAACTAACTACCTTCCAGAGCTGCCCAACCCAACCCCGGCTAGCAGCAAAGCACCTGAGACTACTGGATCAGGCCCAGTGGTGAGTGTTGATGGTGTATCTGCATTTTGCAGTTTTTGACTGTGCAAGCCTGCTGCGTTGCACACTAGCACACACCCAAACCTGGGACTAGGTTGCATTAATAAACAAGGAAGCGCATATACCCATTGGGCAATGAACGAAAGTCATTTTGGTGTCATGGCTCATGGTCCTCAACAAAAAATGCGATCAACAAGACACAGGGCTTGATGCCCAGGGCATTAATGGGTACTCTCCAACAATTGGATGCTTATTCTACTTCCCCACATGACATTGACAGCGGTTGTTGGTACTTGTTGATGCACTAACTGGCTGTTCAAACACTTGTCGAAACTCGCAGTTCACAATAGTTACTCCCCCCGAGCTGCACATCCACCGACGCCTACCGCTCATGTTGCCCCCATCCACGGAGCGAGGGAGCAGGGCAAGATTTGCTGCCAGGCGAAGGTCAGGCTACAATGTCAGGGAGAGACGGCGCCTGGATGACCTGTTTGGTGAGCCCTTTGAGAATCCCTTCGACAGGGGTGTGGAGAACAAGGAGTGGATGCCCCCATCCATGTGGAAGACAGACAAGGACAACCCGCTGGAGCTTTGGGATGTTAAGGCACACCTGCCGGCGACTGTTGAGTCAGCAGTACTGGCGCCATGTGGCACAAGTGGGGCCCCCGAGCCCAGCAGGGAGATAACCCCAGAGAAATCCCAGGGGTAGGAAATCAATGATTGCAGTGTGCAGTGGCATGGTTGTCGTCCCATTGATGCTGCTGTATTCTCACTGTTTATTTCGATTTAATTGATTTAATTAATTTAATTGATTCCCTTGTCATTCTGTTGTCATTTTCTGGTTCTTTCGATTCATTGTTTCTCTCACTGTTTGTCTGCGAATCAGAGTAGTACAAACCAACGTTTTTCCCACTGTTCCATCATCAGTGCACTTGCAGCTGTATGTGTGCTGACCAACTACCCATTCCAACCAGGAATTTTCTGTGAATTGCAGCTCAACCAGGAGATTTTAAAACGATCTGCTTGCTGTGCTGAGGCTCATGTTGGCAGTTGGGGGGCCCCCTCTGTACTTATGGCAGGAAGTATTCTCCAATGTCGTATATCACATGTTGCTGCTCATCGCTCAAGACTTGCACGCGCTTGGCAGGGCCTTGCAGTTGTTTCATGCCTGGAAAGCAGCCTGAGGCGAACAGCAAGTGGAGTGCCTCTGTTGGTCTGTAGTGGGCGGAGGCTGTTGTGTTCCTTCATTGCTCACACATTCTTATTAGGACCGTTCAAGCTCTAATTTACCCCTTGCTCCCCAGTCCCCCAACAACGTGGACAAGATGGAAATGCTGTGCCAAGCATATGTTATCTGTGTCCAGAAACTAAACTGCTGCTATTGTGCAGGGCAATCCAGTGGATAGGCACCTTTGCATGATAGCTAATGCAAACGTCATATGAATGATGGGCTGCTGCACTCTGCCCTGGAGAAACTGAGAATGGGATGGCTGGAAACAGGGTCAGGAATGGTGAAAGCCAATTCCTTGATGAGGATGAAATCGTGAAAATATTGCCAGAGGTGCTGAGCAACGACTACTACACTGTCCCTGACAGCCATGGGCTGAAGAACATGTTGCGGGGGGACGCCCATGCACTGAAGAGCTTGTTCGGATTCACAATTGGGAGGAAGGGGTATGGGAAGGTGAAAATCCTGGAGTCAGCAAATGTGGAGAGAGCGAAGATCTGTGACATTTTCCAGATCAGGAGAGGTGTGCACCGAGGTCGATGGCTGCTACTGCACTCTTGTGCAATTTCTTTGAGTATAGGGCAACGTGATTCCCATTCGCCACCCTGGACTAACTGCTGTCCTGAACATATTACCTCCGATTTATAGGTCTTGTCGATCATCGATCTTACTGTTACTTTGCAAGATCAACTCAATTAGTAAATCTGTCACCAGATTCGGATTCCTTGGTCGATTTTGGAGTCATTGGATCTTGATTATATAGCTTGCGCTCACGTTGTCCCCATGTGTGCCTATTTATTTCCCCAAAATTATACAAGAATCTTATGTTAGAATGTAATAGGTACTACCACAACCTTTCAAGAATTGGACATCATCGCAACCACACTCTTTGTGGACCATCTCTTCCTCTATGCTGACTCATGTCTTGGAAGTCTCAATTTTAACAGTTGGCCATGTTGGCACCAACCTAGGCCATTCTCAGGTTAGCAGCAGCATGCACGGCCTTCCCAACCTTTGTGCACTGGGTAAATCAATGCTCTTGCACTAGTCTAAGTGTCGCTTGGCCTTTGGCCACGAAACATGCACAGTTCTTGTTAATAAACCAAAAGTCTGCAGCAAGCCTGCATCTTTTCTTTTGTGGATTCTGCTTTGAATTTAGCCCAAACTTAGGTGTCTGCAAAACCACCAATCCGTTCCTCTCCCTTAGTCATAGCCTAGCTCGATCTACCTCCTTTGAAGGGCAAGACGAGTTCGCCATACTCCTCTCAAGGTCCTGACAAAATGAAAAGTGGCGTCTTTGCTCCTCTTAACATCTCAAGAACGGCAGCGCCGTTTTCCATGCTGAAAGCCTCTATGGACAGCCATCAATGTGGCCCATCGAAGTTGTTTTGGTCAAATTCTTGACTCGCAAGTTTTGGCCTTCGTTTGTGCGATTTGGATCAACGACAAGACTTTTGAATCAGAGGTAGTATACACTCTTTGCCGGGGCCAGCAATTCGTTTCTGGCGGGCACAGTCTGCAGTCTTCGATCACTTTGCTGCGCTGATGTTAGCCTCTACTCCAGACCGCAAGCTGGCAAGGTTGTGCAGTAATATTTCAGGCCACCTAAAACATGGCTTCACCAGAAGAAGTTCCATTTTTGCACAAGGGTGTATCAGAACTAGTGTCCGCCAGTTTCCTGTTATGATGTTGCTGACTGGGAATTCGTCACCCATGTGAGTTTGTTACTGCTTACCAGATACTTCCCACGGTTTTAAAAGCGGTCATTTCACACATTTAAGCCATGTTTGAAACCTGCAAAACGGGTTTGATATCCACAATGTTGCAAGTTTTGTATCCATTATTTGCCCTGTAGTGCGGAAGGACCAAAAGTCCGACCACAGCTGTGCTCCTTGGGCCCTTTGCATCTGGCTGCCGCATTGGACATTGACCCAGTTGGTCCACGGTGTATTCCCGATCCGTTCGCTCTGATTTGGACAGCTCACGTACAACTTCCATGTTCCTGTGTCCATTGTGTTTCAGTTTATGGCAGTCAGAAGATTGTCGTTGATCACCTCTCACCAACTCGATGCAGGGAGGAAAACTCTTGCTGACATCGTACATGCAAAACGCATCACAGACTGGTTGGAAGAAAGAAGTGTAAAGATTTTTTCTTTTTCCATCCACCTGCTTGCCTACCAATTTTCTTGTCTTCTCCCCTTGCTCCGCTTCCCAGCTCCCTGCACCCATACTCTTTGCACAAACTCATTGCCCGTCATCGCCTTCAGCAAGGGCAATGTTTTGTCGCATTGTGACATCTAGTAATGGTGGATGTCAGTGGAATGTACTTGCACATCGCATCTATGTGTGTGCCACTGACGTATGCTGTGGCATTGACAACAGGCGTTGTTTCAGCATATGAGAATGCACACAAGAAGGATGTGCCCGCACCAGGGTCAGGCTTCAATTTGCCTGCAGAGGTGACGCTGCATGAGGTCTACAAACGCAAGAAAGATGGGACCATTCTCAGAGACCCCGCATCTCAGGAGTCCTTCACTCGACAGCTCAAGAAGCTGTGCCGCCGTGATGGGAGCCAATTTGTAGCCTACGAGGCAGATGAAGGAACGTGGACCTTTCGGGTAAGTGACAATCACTGGTTTCAATCATCAGGTTGTTGCACTACATTGACCTGACGCCTCCAATAAGGCCAGCCCCAGAGCATGGCCATCTGTTTGCAGCCAGGTGAAAAATCTGCCTCACAGTCTGACATCTGTCACAATCTGGGAGTGACTGTTGGACACTTGCAACGCGAAAACTATCACCCATGCCTCCAATATCGCTCTGGCAAGAATCTTCCTAATGTACAGAAGTACCATCAGCGCAACCTACCAATGTCGTGAGTGAACAGCATGTTGCTGTGTTGAGCCTTGTCTGGCTTCGGTACTGGCGACTGTCTAGGTTAATCCAGTACTGCCTCTGTTCCAAAAGTCGTGTCGCATCTCAAAGTTGCACGAACTGAGACCAAAACGTGCGAGCTAGAAAAATTGACCAAAACACCTTCAAACCACCATAGAAAGAGCTATTCAGAGGGCCTTCTAATGTTGCAAACGGCGCTGCCGTTCTTGCGATAAGTAAAGAGCAGCTGAAATGCAACTTTGGATTTTGCCGGGACCCAAGGTGAGGCATGGCGAACCTGTCCTGCCCTTCAGAAGATGGCTCATGACTTGTTGCAAAACCTCCATAAAACTTCAATCTTCGAGGGAGTCCTTAGAATCGATCAATTTTTAGGATTTGGGTGTGCTCCCATCGTCTATCATGGTTTTGACATCCCATCTTTCATATCACTGTTTTTGGCTGTTTTTTCGCTTGAAGTTGTGCGGCATTGTTAGGTAATGTTGATGAGTCATCCTGGGATCGAAATTGGATTGACGTTAAGGAAGGGGTGGGGTGTCTGAGCCTAACGCCACCTTGATGCTAGGCATACAAAATTCAAAATAGTGTCTTCCCTGGGAGACCAGCATACTTTGTTGGTTGTTGGTATACACTAAGAATGCAGCTTGATTTCAAACAAAAATCAATGAGAAAGAAGATCAGAGTTTAGTGCAGCATTTGGGGTGCCAACAAAAATCGCTTGACGTTTCTGGCTTAAGGCCAAGACACACCTCGATCTGTGCAAGAACATCTACCGGGCAGCCTTCCAAGGTCTGGAAGGCCATGCCAAAGGGAGGGCTTCAATTGAGGCGAAAAAGACCGAATGTTGAAAACCAGAAATTGGAAACATGATTCAGCGTATCGGAAGAAACGATGCACAAAAAAGCAAGGTAGTAATGATATCAAAACTCTTGAGAGGGTGTAGCAGTGCCTATTTGCTGTGTGCAACAAGGCTCTCCATGAATTTGGGGGAACGGGTTTTGGGACAAATGGGAATATGGCCAACACAACAATGCGTGGAATTGAGGATCCGCAAGGAACGGAACGGGTGGATTTTCGATAAGGCCGTGAATGTCGTGTTTTATGAATATGACCAATACAACCAAGATCCATCTCATCCCAAAGTCGACCAAACAATCCGAATATGGTGGCGGATGGACTGAATTAGTTGATCTTGTCAAATTCTGGCAGCAACTGGAGATGCGACACAACTTTTGGAACGGAGGTTGTGTAGTTGCTGAAGTTCAGATTGGCCTTTCATAGGGTCTTTCTCTTGGGTTCTGGTATGGTGTCACGTCCACAATTGGGTCGTCTACCACAAATTCTGGCGAGTTGCAAAACACAGCATACTTGCTGGCCTGCGGGGAATGTTGTGCACTTCTGTAAGCATGGCTAGTGCCCCTTGCTCTAGATAGCCATTCTTTTGATGCCCACTCCTTGCTTGATCCCAACGGCGTAGCGAAATGCTTGATGCACGATAGAGTATTGTGTTTGTTTGCAGCTTCATTGTCTAATGGCGTTTGTGTGTTCCACAGGTCCAGAATTTGTGCTAGCACAGACTGTTTGAAGGGGGGCTAGAGAGCAAGGAGGTCCTTCAAGACACATTTGTTTGCTTACCAACGAAAGAAGCAGCGTAGAAGCAGCACCATAGCTTGGGGGCAGCACACGATTTTTCGATTGGAGCGAGTATTGAAGAGCGCATTGTTTTGTACCGTTGTATGACTCTACGACGGCGATGGGTGTAGCACAACAATCTGCTCGGTGATGCGAGCAGCGTTGTTGAAACTGGCAAACTGGCTTTGTGCGCTGAGTTGGCGTTGAGTTCACGTCCCTTTTCCTGAGTTCCCATCAGATTCTGCGGCACCCAAACACTGAAGCCGGCTCACAAACGTGGAACCTCAAGACAATCGATGGGGAAAAGAGTTGTGGCTTTCTGGCAACATGCTGAGGGTATGGACTGCATATATATGTAGTAAAGCAAACGTTCTCTTGTTGCTCCCAATCCTTTTCGCTTGAGAAGCCAGTCTCTTCCTGAGCAACTGCATTCTTTTTGTTCCTGCTGACTCTGTCAGGTGGCTACAACGGAACCTGGACACGAAGACTCTCATGTACAGCGGCCCTCCAGCGAGTTTTGACACTTTCATTGACTGCTCCCATTGGCAACAGCGGCGCCATGGAGCACACCACCATCAGCAATAACTGCACAACTACAAATAATCGAACGAAACAGTCCGCACAGCGCCTAGAGTTCTGTTCTGGAAAGGTCTCTCGTGTATGTTCTTAGCACGTACGGTATCACACAGGCAGTTGTTCAGGGGCTGCGCTGAGGGTCTACATCCCACAAAAGAAAAGAGCAAGGCCGAAATTTGGAAGCGATACTGCCCTGCGATCCATTAGCTGCTCTGAGCACCGTCTTTCTGACAGCACCCCGCAACGAATATCTTGAGGAGGTCGGTGTTTGTTTGTTCCTGACAAGGCTGCATGGACATGACATCACGGCATGGATCAGTGTGGCGTACGAATCCAATGTGCCAGGGGCATGCTTCAGGTTGGTGTGTGGACATGTTTGTGCACGTATTTCAGGATGGGTTTCTAGAATCCCAAGGAGCAACATGGTACAATAGAGCAACTCCGTCCTCCAAGAAGCATGTTCACCTTCGATAAGCCGTCTTCCACTTTGCAGCGCTACGGCATGCATGTGAGCGTGTGCCACCGTTGGGGCCTGGGGGGTCGTTCTTTCGTTTTATGGTGAGTGCGCATGGCTAGGCTGCACAGGCTGAGTCTCACTGCAGCGCAGTGTGCGGTGATGACCGCTCTTGCATCCCAACTGCTGGGCCCAAGTCGTGCAATTGCGTACTTTGTGACACGCTGCCGCAGTTGTGCCCTGCCGAAAGGCGCTTTGTCAACAGGGCTTACGATTGCGGATGCACATCAATCGCAACGACGCACAGAGGTTGAGCCAATGCGCCCAAGAATCATCCAATCGGGCAGACCTGCACCGCCTTCCTCTTCAACACTCTGCCAGAGACAATCCACCGCCGCGGTCTGCTTTAAACGCCCGTCACCACTCGCCCACAAAAGTATTTCCGCCTGTCCCTTTGCTGACAACAATTGTTACACCTGGGGCCGGGCCCCGGGGCCCGCTGTTACATGTACAATTGGATGAGCTCGTCGCTCACAGCTGCTGGTGTCAGGACGCCGAGGTCAGTGAACAGCAAAGAGATGTACTCGGGGGGCGTGTAGTCCTGTGTGGGATTCTCTACCTTTACACCGCTCGGTAGGAGGGGCCCAAAGTCGATCGGCGCGTTCTCAATGGGGAGATCTCGCTGGTTGAGTGGATACCTCCGCGCGAACTTGTACGCCTCCGCGGCGACGTAGAAAGGTTTGTTGAGAGCGCGGGCGCACAGGGCGATCTGGAACGTGCCCAGCTTGCTGATGACGCCCCCATTCTCCACCACGCCCGCCGCTCCCACCAGCACCATGTCGACCCTGGTGGCCCGGGGTCACCACACGCCTCAGTGACTTCTATCGACACTGCTTTGCTCGGGCAAAATAGGAAGCTGACTGCCACCTGATTGGCTTGTTCTGTAAAAACTGATGATGGTGAGAAGGAGGACTCCATCCAACTGTCCAGCTGGATGGCCGAAAGACAACAGCTGAAAGAAGCTTGCACTTCCCTTCAAGCCGAATGCGGTTCCATTCCAGACGTGGACCACTCAGTTTAGGCAAGTGTTTCTGGAGCAGAAGTGTTTTTGTTGTGGCGTTCCTTATCACATGGACTCAGTGGGAAAGGGCTGGACCGCACGTTGTTCTGGTCGCCACCTTCAGCAACCGGCGCAATTTGCACAAGATATGCCATGGAGGAAGTTCTGCTGTGCAACTTGTCTGGTTTACATACGAAAACAGGACAGGAAGGCCATTTGCAGAATTGAATCAAGCGGGGACACGACACAACTCGGCTGGATTGCATGTGGGAGGCAGCACCAATGGTGTGCCACCATCACAGCAATTGTCCGTGACGTGCGTGGAACGTTGTTCCTGAAGGTTCACTCCAAGCACAATATCGAAGCAGTTCAATGCAGTTGGGGCACCAATTGGGCTAGAGCTATGCTGTGATGGAAGCACATCGATAGACCAGGGATGACATGATTGTGCAAGAATCAATTGTGCCCCTGTGCTGCAACCTCGATGTTTCTGTTGTCAGCACACGCACCTTTCCATCCTGTGAGCAACACCACTGTCCAAGATTACAGTTGTTGGGATGCTCCTCTCGTGGAGCCATGACACCATGTTCTGATATGTCCCATCTGGTCTTCCCTCTGTAAGAACCACGTTCATCTGGACACCCTAATACAATAGGACAGCGTCACCAATTCAGTGACGATCTGATAGCCAATCTCTTCAACCGCAGGCAATGCCACAAACCAGTTGGCAAGCTATTCACCAGCAAGGTTGGATAGTGAGGCAGTCAATTTGGGTGTCACAGGGTAAATCTGCTGTCATGGCACTTGTCATGACACACAATTTTTCTGGTGTCCATTTTCACCTCTGCAATATCGATGCGTCACTGGCCAAAGCATTTGACTAACTGAATGTCACGGGACTAGCAATGCAAAAATGCTGCCTGCATCAGGCTGCAAAGGCTGGTCAGGCCACACATGATGTGTGATAGATTGTGATAGCTCAATAAAGATTGATAGGTCAACTCTACCTAGCAAATGCCCAGAAATTGGTGATGCATCAGATGGCAGGTCCGAAAAGCACTGATAGTCAAATGCCCATGGCATAGTGCTTCTGTGGCCACTGGCGGGTGCACCAAATCCTCTGGGTAACAGCTGGTGGGCTGTCATTTCAAGACAATCAAATCACTTGAACTTTGATCCATTTTCCCCTGCTGTCTCAGTACTTCACGCCCCTCATCCCCAAATGCCCCCATTCAAAAACGACAATGAAATACTGCCATGTTGCAGCACTAGCACTGGTTTCCAAGACTGGGTATATTCTCAGGCACTTGCCGTGGGCACAGCGTTTTCCAGCGCATATCCAGTAGCAAGGTGATTCAGTTGTTGCAAGAGATGCCTGCACCTCAACACACTTTTCTGGATGCCATACATCTACTAGGAGCACAGCCACTAGCACTTCGTGCTACACCTACAGTGAGGGGTAGTCAGCGACATGAGAAAGATTGAGACTGTTCTTGACCACTATCTCGCACTGAAGGTGCAAGGACAATGGTTTGCAAACTTGCAGCTGTTAATCAAAGCTAAACAACTTGAGCAAAAGTGGAATTGTGTTGGTGCACAGCCTGCAGAACGATTTGCAATGGCCAACATCAGGCGCAAGCAGACTAGCCAGGTCCTCTTCTTGCTTCAATTTACCATTTGAGTTGCCCTTGACGAGTTGCACATGGTTAGAAAAAGTTGGGAGTGACCTACAAGTAATGAATTGAGAAGGGCATGCCCTACCTAGTGCATGGATCAATCCTGGTCAATGGATGACACATTTTATCAATCAACAGCTGGCAGTTGTTCATACCTTGTTGAGCGCTTCTTGTAGTATGCAAAGTACAACCCTTGGGAATCCGTGGATGAGGACTGTGGAGCCTGGGGACACGAAACGTGCACCAAGCTTTCCGATTCGCTGCCGTGCGTTGATGGATATTTCAGTGAAGGCGTCCCCTCGCTGCAAGACACAGCCACAACAGATGGGGCGTTGGTAACTTTGGCAGGCATTGCATCTGCCACACAAGGTTGATGGCAACTGGCCACATTCCGCATAGCAATGTGCTCAGCAGCCAACGCTCGGCAGCCAGGCTCGCGCCCAAGCCTGATTCTGTTGATTGTAAGGCAACTTAGTATTCAAGTGCACATCCAACTGTGCATATAATGATCTCACATGCTGGCTCCCGCCTGAACATCCAGACTGGTCTAAATGTTGGCATTCACAGGAATATTCTTTTGGGAATAATTGGAAGTTGTTTTGAGATGACAAACATAAACTGCTATAGTATGGGACAGAGTCTGTCACCATTCTGCCCTGGAGGGGGCTCTGCATTCCATGACATGGTTCTTATTCTCTACAACAGCTATGAACCATGACATGAAATGCACAGCTGCTCCGGGCAGAACCCCTCGTCCGCCAACCTGTATTAGATGCCCCTTCAGCGTCGCAAAATCCCCCTCTGCAATCGCAGAGGTCTTTGCGACATGCCGCTGGAACAGCTGGCAAGCCGCCTGAAGCGATATGTTGGTGGGGTCGCACCTGCAGGTATCGACCCAACAACCCTCAGGCTTCCTCCACCTTTCATGTCCAACAATCATGGAACCATCCAGGCCTGAATTGCATGAACCATCCAGGCCTCAATTGCAATCCTGCTCACTGTTATCGAGTCCAGACCAAAACTCTGGCGGCCAGGGCACCGTGCGCGATCTGTCGTACAGGCATGCCACAGCACACAGGCCCGACGCCCTTTGCCCAAATGGCTGCGGCATGAGAGACTCAATTCCCACAGCCTTAGCTACCGTCCTGTTTCCACGCCCGATTCTCAACCCCAAGCCCATCACCCACGCCTACAAGACATGTCAGCCGCACGCCGTTTCCAAACCCATCCGACCAATCACCGGGCGGGTCCCTGGACGGGCGATGGACGACCCAGGATGCCCGCCGCAGGCGCAGCGACGCAAATCGAGCCCGAACATTGCCGAAAGCACCGAACGCTGCGACCCCAAACTGCTGCCCTGGCTGATCGATCCGCCGTCGCTTGCGTTCCGCCGGCACCTCTCCAGCAGCGTCGCCGCGGCGCGCAGCTCCGCCTGCAGCTCCATCACCGTCGACGCGCTGCTCCGCTTGATGACCGACGCCAGGGCCTTGATGGCCGCCACCGCCACGGCCATGTCCTTGCTGCGGCTGAGCTCATGGTGGAACTCCGACACCACCAGGTCCTTGGCCTCCGGCATGCTTAGGCGCCCCGTTGCCTCCTGCTACCTTCTCCTCGCTGCCCCCGTCTCCGCGCCAATTTAAATATGCCGAAAAATCGGTTGGACCACTGCAGCACGTAGTTAGTTACCCCAGCACACCGGAAATGGGTAAATGCACAGCTGAAACAAGGGGTGACATGGGCCAGCGAGCGATGGCGCGCTGATTGCTGTAGGAATAAAAGTACCGTGGAATATTCAACCCTTCCGCATAAAGAAGTTTTGGCATTGCGCTTTGTGCTCCACATTTTACTTTTCAGAGGATTACTTTTATGTTTTCGACGTTGCTCCGCAAAAACAGGCCAAATCTGTTGCTGACGTCGGCGCTATCTCAACGTGAGGATCACACATCTCACACCCCGGGTGAAAAGGAACGCAACAGAAAGGCTCCCAATGAAATGTTGCACAGGCAGAGGGGCTCCCTTGCCATATCAGCGGAGGGGCTCTGGGAGGGGCCGAGGCTAAGGACATGTCCTTGCTGTACAGCTGCCGATGGTGGGCGCCTGGAATCAACTTCAGGGAGCAATAGAATTGGATCAACGTCTCCTTCTACGACTTTGACAGGCACGAATGAGTCTCCAAAATGTCAAGCTGAACGTGGCAAATTCTCCATTTCATCGCTGTAGAAATGGAATTAACTACTACTAGTATTTCTGTCAATCGGTTTCTGCCTTACCGGTCTCCTTCAACCCCCCCCGTGTTCCCCACACGACAATACATTACATGCACACAGTTTGGTGTCCTTCACCTTACTAAAACAAGACCCGATAGGCGACCCACTTGAACGTGCCCTCGCTTCGCATAGTACTCAATGCCACTCTGATGGTGACTCAACCCAGAATCAGCTTCCCTTTCCTCGTACTCAACTCCCTCTCCATCCCACAGCTAACCGAACTCACTCTATTAGGGTGGGCCGGGCGGGTGCGAAACAAGATAAAAGGGGGGCGCCAAGGGTCGCGCCTAAATAGCTGCTCCCACTTGCCGCCAAACTCCCCGCCAAACCCAAGGGCCAGCTTGACCGGTCCCCTTGGCTGCGTCCAAGGTACAAGGCTCAACCCAACTGCCCTTGGATCCGCCGGGCAGAACTGACCCTGAGTACAGGGGTGACAGAAACCAGCCTAGTGATGGCCCCCACACTGGCCAAAGTCACGGAACGGCCCAGACTGGCCGATCCGCGCCCACCCATCGTCGTCCTAGGCAGAAACTCATTAACAGGATAGTTAATTATATTTCTGCCTTACCAGTCTCCTTCAACCCCCCCCGTGTTCCCCACACGACAATACATTACATGCACACAGTTTGGTGTCCTTCACCTTACTAAAACAAGACCCGATAGGCGACCCACTTGAACGTGCCCATTCACTCTGGGGCACGGTGCAGCTCCTCCGGAGCGAAGGCGTGGTCATGCCTTGGTCACACTCGGGCCGATGACGCCCCTCCGGGGCAAAAGATGTGCCCGTACTGCGCGTGTAGGTCACGCGCAGTAACCGTCATCCATCCAAACATGCGGTAGTCCCACTCGGACGGCAGCCGGTACACGTCAATGTACTTCCACATGGCGTTACTGCGCCACTCGCCCCACGCGCGTATCCGCCCCTCCGGCACCTCCAGCGAGTAGCAGGCGCTGGCGCCCCCCGCGCGAAGGCCGTGATGATCGAAGGCTTCGGGCGGAGGGGTAGGGAGGGCGCGCAGGAGGGCGGGGAACCAGCTGGAGACGATGGGCGCGGACGGGTCGGACTCCCCCGGCAAGGTATAGAAATGCTCCGAAGAGGAGCCGGTGTCCGCCCACGCCTTGTCCCGGGCCGCAGACCAGCGAAGGAAAAGATCGACGACCGCCGGTGCGCCGCTGGAAGGCCAAGAGCGGCAGCGCACCCGGGGGTCGGTATTGGCGCTGAGCTTGGTCCGCCGCTCGCAAAAGACGATGAGGCCATTCTCGAGGCGGAGGTCGTCAAGGAGGATCAGATGTCCGCTCTGCGCCCGATTGAAGAAAACGAAATCAAAGACCGCGGAGCAAGCCGCGCGAAGGAGGCGCAGATCCCCCGTAGTCAAGCCAAACTCCAGGATGGCGCGGAGGACCTCCGTCGGAACCGGGCGATGGGAATGGGCCGGCTCCGGGTCGGCCCGACGCCAAGCCTTGGTGAGCCGCCGAGTGACCGAATCGAAGGCGGAGAAGTCGAGGTAGCCCATCGACTGATGCACCATGGAGATGGCAGCCAGGTACTGGGGGAGGCTGCGAACGCTGACGCGACCTTCCTCCCGTAAGAAGCGGATGTAGCGGTAGATGGACGATGGCCGCGCGGGAAGCGCCTCGAGGTCGTGCGCCGCACAGAAGGAGGCGAACTTGGAGTATTTGGTATGCATCGACCGCCGCGTGGATTCTGTGTAGAACGAGAGGAATTCGGCCTGCATCCACGACCGATCCGAAGACGAGAGGCCATCCACGTCGCACCCGTAGAGCGGGTGGTCCAGAGGCATGACCTCCACCGGGAGAGGGTCCGCGACCGGCGATCCGGGGGAGGACCGTGGCGTCACAGCGCCTGGGTCAGACGCGGCAGCCGCGGGCGAATGTGGAAGGCCCGCAGATTCCACTGAGGGAGAAACTCCCTTCCGTTCAAAATGTCCCATTGCGCCAAGCTACAAACCTATTAGGTAGCATATTTGCACAACGTCGATCCCACTATCGTGGAATATTGTTTCAATGTCATGTTATTAATTTCGCTGTATTTGGGCTGGTGCTGGCGTCACCCGCCACCATAATTATTATATAGATCTCGGCATTTTTGGTGCCTAAAGCTTGCAGTTTCGCGGCAGAACCACAAGTGACGGTGTTGAAGGTGGCAACGTGAGACATAACACTTCCATCGCATTTGTGATTGTCTGCCGCTAAAGTTTCCTACAGGTGCGGTTATGTTACAACTCTTTGACATAAAATGGCTGAAGTATCATACCTGACGAACGAAGGCGGTAGTACATTGTAATGTTGGCAGCCAAGTCACTAGTGGCTCTGGCAGCCTACTTGCGGTTCCGCCATGGCGGAACCGCATCAACTGGCTAAACGTTGGTTATGGCCTGGTGCCCGCCACTGGATGTGAACCTGCCCCCGCGACTGCTCCCCAAGGCTTGGTGTCCGCCAAGCGAGAACTTGTATGCATCACAAAGTGGGAAGAGGAGATAAAACACACACGGCAACTTTAGCCCAAGGATATTACAAGTTTGGTACCACCCAAGAAGCATTCGTATACAACAATTTGTACAATATCTTTGAAAGATGGTTAATCCCCGCCAGGATCTGTGGAATGAAGGCGGGGAAGCTCCCGCCTTAGACACTCCCACCAACATGGCCATAAGTGGCCATCTCCTCCCACCCACTGCTCATTCACCACTGCCGTCCAAGGGATGACCTCCTTTTGGCCCGTAAGGAACCACGGGTTGTTTAGTTGGACTTCTTCACTGATGAAGGAAGGGTTGTCAGGGTCGCAGTTCTCCACAACGCCTTCACAAGCGTAATACTGCACTTCAAAGTGGCGCACGTCATATCCATTTTCTTCACTGGGGTCGAATACCCTGGTGACTCTGGCGATGTCAAACACATGGGCCCAGGCATCGGCATCTTCGTCTGCCATCCGAATGGCGACAGTCACCCCGGGGGCAACGTCGTGTTCCGGTCGGAACGGTCTCACATCGGCAGGTCTTGGGGCCTTGTGTGAGTGACCAAAGAATATTGCACGCTCCCCTGGGATGGGGCCCACGTCCCTGTACAATGGGCGCGTAGAACTAGTCAGTAACCGGATGCCACATTGGCAATCAAACCACAACACTGATATGAAAGGTTGGATGTCACCAAAGGGGCAAATGGGAAGAAACATACAACATGCAGTAAAGACCAAGACCATGCAATGACAGCCCCCGGGGCAGAGATGCCACGCAGGCAGTGTGCTGAGGGTCATTTATACAAAGGCAGGGTGTGTGTGCACGACAGATGAGCTGACGGGCCCAATGATTTTTTTAAGGATATGAAACAATGTGGCAGAGGTGGTATGTTGTGCACCAAAACCATCACACCTTTCCACTACAGGCCCAAGCTCAGTGGTGGGCCCCTGGCTAGGCACGGGCAGAAGGTCGTCCTCGTCCCCGCGGCCACACTCTGCCACCCTGAGGGATCCTCCCACTCGGTCGTCGACGCCCCCTTCCGGAAAGGTGGACCTGTGGTCCTCAATAAAGGTTTCCCACCACCGTATGGCGTGGACGTAACGCGCCCTTAGGACGGTGGCAGGCCCCTCCTCGCCGGACAAACCAGCTGTGGAGGCAAGTAGGCTTCTGAGCTTGCCGACGAACTTCAGTGCCCTCTCTCGTATCCCAGCGAATTGTTGGAGCGGCGTCCTTGGCTCCAGAGATAGGCTATCGAAAGAGGGTATCACAGCATCCTCAAGGAACACTGGCCACCCGCCGCCCTCTGACCGCCCCACCCAGGCCTGGCCGGGCAAGTCGTGTTCTCTACCGTACACCACAGGGCGGCCACCCTCCATCCGGAAGAGGAATGCGTGGTAGCACCTATCATTGCAGTCCGTGATGTCACACTTAGGACGGCAAGAAATTGCCCGGTTCGGAGTTTAGAGGTCCACACCAAAATCTGGCCGAGGTGCAGCTGGCACAGCTATGGCACAAAAGGGAGCAAACCCTCCCAGCAAAAATATAATCATATTCAGGTACACTTCCCCCCTCTTGGCACAACGACGGTTCCGCGGTGGAGGAAACGTCAGTGCACCAAGAAAGGCGATTTCTCCGAACACGTATGGCCCCCTTTTGGAACAGTTGTGGTTCCGCGATCGCGGAACCGTCAAAGCAAGGAGAATGGGGGTCTCTCCGAGACCCCATGGCCACCTTTTGGCGCAGGTGCGGTCCCGCGATCGCGGAACCGCCAATGCAACAAGAATGGGGGTCTCTCCGGGACCACAAGGCCACTCCGACGCGAACCGTCGGCCGCAACAGTTGAATGTGGGTCTTCCGAGACCACATGGCCACTTTTTGGCACCACACGAACCGTCAATGCAACAAGAATGGGGACTCTCTCGGGAGACCACATGGCCACTTTTTTGGCATTCACTTGCGTGCCCATGACGGAACCGCCACGCAAATCAAGAAATGTAACTTCCGTGAGACCACAAGGCTGTCTTTAGAATACTCGAAAGCTCATTATCCCGCAACCGCGAATCGCCAAGAATGGGGGTTTTACGAAGCTTCCTTGGCCAGCTCGGCACACTTGCGCCTAATGACGCGAAACCGCTAATGCACAAGAATGGGGTTTCTACGCAGACTGGCCAAGGCCACTCTTGAATCAGCTATACCCGCTGACGGAACCGCCAATGCAACAAGAATGGGGGTCTCTCCGAGACCACAAGGCCACCTTTTGGCGCAGGTGCGGTTCCGCGATCGCGGAACCGTCAATGCAACAAGAATGGGGATCTCTCCGGGACCACAAGGCCACCTTTTGGCACGGGTGTGGTTCCGCGATCGCGGAACCGTCAATGCAATAAGAATGGGGGACTCTCCGAGACCACATGGCCACCTTTTGGCACCACTTGCGGTTCCGCGATCGCGGAACCGTCAATGCAACAAGAATGGGGGTCTCTCCGAGACCACAAGGCCACCTTTTGGCACCACTTGCGGTTCCGCGATCGCGGAACCGTCAATGCAACAAGAATGAGGGTCACTCCGAGACCACAAGGCCAACTTCAGGTACACCTGCGGTTCCGCGATCGCGTAACCGCAACTGTGCCAAGAATGGGGTTTTTTACGAGCTCCCTTGGCCAGCTTCTGGCACACTTGCGGTTCCACGATCGCGGAACCGTCAATGCAACAAGAATGGGGTTCTCTACGAGACCACAAGGCCACCTTTTGGAACAGTTGCGGTTCCGCAATCGTGGAACCGCCAAGGCAACAAGAATGGGGGTCTCTCCGGGACCACAAAGCCACCTTTTGGCACAGGTGCGGTTCCGCGATCGCGGAACCGCCAATGCAACAAGAATGGGGGTCTCTCCGGGACCACAAGGCCACTTTTTGGTATAGGTGCGGTTCCGCGATCGCGGAACCGTCAATGCAACAAGAATGGGGGTCTCTCCGAGACCACAAGGCCACCTTTTGGCACGGGTGCGGTTCCGCGATCGCGGAACCGTCAATGCAACAAGAATGGGGGTAACTCAGAGACCACAAGGCCACCTTTAGGAACACCTGCGGTTCCGCGATCGCGTAACTGCAACTATGCCAAGAATGGGGGTTTTTACGAGCTCCCTTGGCCAGCTTCTGGCACACTTGCGGTTCCACGATCGCGGAACCGTCAATGCAACAAGAATGGGGTTCTCTACGAGACCACAAGGCCACCTTTTGGAACAGTTGCGGTTCCGCGATCGTGGAACCGCCAAGGCAACAAGAATGGGGGTCTCTCCGGGACCACAAAGCCACCTTTTGGCACAGGTGCGGTTCCGCGATCGCGGAACCGCCAATGCAACAAGAATGGGGGTCTCTCCGGGACCACAAGGCCACCTTTTGGCACAGGTGCGGTTCCGCGATCGCGGAACCGCCAATGCAACAAGAATGGGGGTCTCTCCGGGACCACAAGGCCACCTTTTGGCATAGGTGCGGTTCCGCGATCGCGGAACCGTCAAAGCAATAGGAATGGGGTTTCTAAGCCGCGATGTAGAGATGGCTGCGGTGAGGCCACCACTGGCCTAGGTGTGGTCCACACACACCTCTTACCTTCTTGACACGGCGTCTTCCTCGCATCGTCTTTCCGTCCCAAGTCCGGCAAACCTGTGCATGTTCCTGGGCTGATCGTCTTCTTGCACCCCGTCCCCCTGCGTCCGGCTGTTTTGGTACCGGAGGGCTCGCCGGTAGTCGTGCACCGCCTCAAGCAGGCGGTTGTGCTTGTCCTTGGAGCCGACGTACCGCAGGTTCTTCCAAGCCCTCCCCGCAACGGCCATTAGGTCCTCGACGTCGAGAGCCCCCTCGTTCTTGATGGCCTTGGATACCAGAGAGAAACTCTGGTCTATCTCCTGGTGGGTATGGCCCACCGGGAGAAAATGGACTTCGACTTCCTGTAAAAAAAACACATTCAGTTCAAAAAGAAAACATCAGCTGACGGCTCTTGGGCCTAGTGTCTGGGAGCCCACAGCGAGGGACAGAGATGCAGTGTGTGTGTTTGGAATTATACAAACAAACATGTCTTTACACCAAGGATTGGGCGGCTCCCAAAGCACAACCACATTTGCGCCCGCGCCCAAGCACCCCATCTCACCTTAAATAGGCCTTCGGCGAGGCACATGCCTGCGAAGCCCAGAAGGTAATGGTTTTTGTTGTCCTTGGCCGTGTTGTCCATTTGCAGGTCCAAACGAGGGGGGAGGTAGGGCTCTGGGAGGCCGCGAAGCCTGCCATCTTCTTGGGCGTCCCGGATGATCTTCGCCAGTGCCGTGAGGGTGATATTGGAACTGGCGGCCCACTGCGGCACCGACCAGAACCCATACCACCCCCTTGCGTAGGCTATTGCACCCATCAGCTTCACTGTCAGCGGGACGCCGACATTGCCCCCTTTATCTTGCAGTGACTCCCGAGGCACGTTTGTCTTATTTTGATCCATGCCGTCCACATTGATCATGAGGACGGCGTCCCGGTTGCTCCTGGCATAGTCGGCCCTGAGCCTCATTGCCTCCCGTGCTTGCCGCACATACTCCATGTGGCTGTTCTGTTTGGCGAGTAGTTGTTCCCGTGCCCGCTGGTTGTCGGGCCCCAGCAATCCCCTAATCTGCTGGAAGGAGACGCACTGGTCGCACTTGCTAAAGAGCTGATGTTTGTACGGCCGGATCTGTAGGCAGAGAGAAAGGCTTGGCGCGGATGAGGGTTAACTTATCCAAAGGGACTATGCAAGCGTGTACATTTCTGAGATGCAGGAAGCGCACACAACCAATGTTGCCCTTCTTGCAGACTGTCACCACACAGCAACAAGGACATTGTCAAGCATAACAACTGGCTCGTGCGGTTCCGCGATGGCGGAACCGCACAAACATCTCGAAGGTCCTTTCCTGGCCCGGAACTGGCTCGTGCGGTTCCGCGAAGGCGGAACCGCACAAACATCTCTAAGGTCCTTTCTTGACTGGCAACTAGCTTGTACGGTTCCGCCATCGCGGAACCGCACAAACATCTCCAGGGTCCATTTCCAGCCTGGGACAGGCTCATGCGGTTCCGTCATCGCGGAACCGCACAAACATCTCCAAGGTCCATTCCCAGTCTGCAACTGGCTCGCGCGGTTCCGCCATCGCGGAACCGCACAAACATCTCCCAGGTCCATTGCCAGCTTACTGTATGCTTGTGCGGTTTCATGATAGCGGAACTGTCTTAAATCAACGATGTCCTTCTCGCTGACTGTCAGCTCACCAACGCCAGCACCATCACGAGCAAGGATCATTCCATAACGGCGGATCTGCTATCGCGCAACCGCCAAGGCAATTCTAATAAAAAACAAGAGAGACAGGTACTTGTAGGTGACAAGGAGGTCGAGTTGAATCGTAATTTTGTGCACTGGCTCCGTGGGCACCCACCTGGAAGATGCTGGAGAGCCAGGCACGGCGGAAGGTTTGATAGGAGCTCGGCCTCGTCTCCACCCCCTGCCTGTCAGGCTGCGATAGGACATGCCCCCTGTAGAACTGGTACACGTCGTTGAGGGTTGCGAACGACCCAGTTGGAAGGAACTCCCTAGTGCGCTCCTCGCCGGTGGGGCCTCTCACTGTCTTGTTGGGCAGAGGTTGCGCCAGAGCCACCAGTGTATCCGCTATCCAGCGTGTGCATTCTTGCTCCCGCGGCCCGTGTCCCATCCTAGTGTCCCTTCTCGCCACCTTGACTGGCACGTGATCCCCCACCGCCTGATCCGCGTCGCGCCTTCTTCTTCCAAAATTCCTCCTTGTCTCTCCGTGTGCGGCCTGGAAGGCTCTTACACACATGGGCTTGCCGAACAGTCGGAGCTCGTAGTGCTCGTCGGTGCCCTGCGCCCAGACTTTGCACCAGGCCAGGATGTCGAGCATATCCCGCCTGCGCTGCCCGACGTCCTTTGCCCCCCAGATCGCCGATCTGGCCAACACCATTCGCGGATCGACACCCTTGAGGCAGTAGTTGCCGCAGCAGCGCCAGCCTTCTGCCTCCAGTTCCGACAAGGCCTTGTGGGTCTTCATAAAGTTCCACAGCGTCCTTTCTGCCGCCCTTCGCGTGGCCGTCTTTGGGGCTGCGGGGTCCAAAGGGACCTTGATTGAACTCCCCGGCGAAGCGGCCCTGTACGCCTTCCTCTTCCTGTTTTGTGGCGCGTCTAGTACGTCCACCAATTCCTTGAAGGCCTCCCTACCAAGGCCGCCCCCTTGGGTTCGCAAATACTCAGCAATCAATGGAGGCACGTTGGTTGCAGCCCCTGCAGGCAATTTGATCACAGTATTTCAGAGGGGCAGCAAGCAAGGCGAGTTGCGGCGAGGAACAGCCGTGCCAAGAGTGGGTGCTCACCCTGTACAGTGTTGGATGCACCAAAACTGCCTCCATCGGAGGCCACATGCCAGTCGTCGTCATCCCCCAGCAGTGCCCCAGAATCCGTGGCACTGCAGTTCCGGCTGCACGCGGCTGGGTGAGCACCCTGGCCTGTGGCCCTGCGCTTGGCCTGCGGTTGTGGCATTCTACCCGCCACTCGCTTGACTGGTATGCGAGAGCCATTGCCGGCAGCGGTGGGCCTCCGACGGCCAGAGGTCGCCGGCTGCTGCGGCAAGGGGGCAGCCTCCAGCGACGCAAGACGATCCTGTTGTTCCTTGTAAGTGCGGGCACAGGACAGGCACAGGGAATGCTGCGCCACCGTGTTAGCCAGTGCTGCCGGGAGACCCGACAGGCATCTGTAGTGGAAGAAGCCCGGCTCACAATTTCGGCAGGCGCCTTGAAACGCCGTTGGTGCGAGGCACTGCGGAGAGCATTTTCGTCCTGTATGGAAGAACAATAGGTAAGAGAAGAGCACAGCCATGTGGCAGCGCTGCACAGACGCAAGCAGGGAGATGGGCACCCACCAGACATCATTGTTGTGGCAGTACTCCCAGGTTTTGCACCTGCGCATAACCAACAAGAATCAAGAGTCGGCGCAGCACGCAAGGCTTGTCGTACGGTTAGACTTGTATCTCCCAGGTCGTTTAGCAGCCTACATATGACTGGTGCGGTTCCGCGATGGCGGAACTGCACAAGCATCTCGCAAGTCCATTTCCCACATGCAACAGTTTGGTGAGGTACCGTGGTGGCGTCAACGCACAAGCATGTCCAAGATCCATATCTAGCTTGTGACAGGCTGGTGCGGTTCCGCGATGGCGGAACCGCACAAACATCTCCAGGCTCCATTTCCTGCCTGGGACCGTCTGGTGCGGTTCCGCGATGGTGGAACCGCACAAACATCTC
>CAJHUC010002064.1:0-47960 GCA_905146915.1 Ostreobium quekettii
AGTCACATTGTCGATGTGCGCACCTCCCCCCGAGCCATTAAGGGCAGAGCTTTGCCAAATTTCTGTTTGGTCCAAATGCACTGAGCCAGACTGAGCTACATGAAGGCCTCCTCCTGACCCAGAGGATGAGCAACGGACAAACATAGAGGACCGCAACACCATCGACGTGACGTTGCTCATGCTCACAGCGCCCCCAATGCCACTGCTCACACTGTCATTCCTGAACTCCGTGTGCACAATCTGCACCTCACCCATGTGCAGGGAGTCCATGGCCCCACCTGAAAGAATCGCAGTGTTGTCCTTAAAGTGGCAATCCTTCACAACAGCCACATCGGACAGGACCGCCAGTTGAACCGCACCGCCCGATGCACCCACAGCAACATTGCCAGTCAGAGTGCTGGACAACAAGTGCACACGGTCAGAGTTGATGACCATGATGCCACCTCCAGAGGCTGTGGCATTGTTCTCTGAAAGGATGCAGCCAGAGATGTGCACAGATGCCACTTCACCAGCAACTGCGCCCAGGCCATCGACAAGATCCTGGAACTTCTCCTGGTGAACTGATTCGACATGAACTGCTCCCCCAGAAGTCCCAGTGTTCTGATCAAAGCCGCTGTCTGCCAGGTCCAAGCTCGAGCAGTTGGCAACTGACAGAGCCCCTCCAAAACCTTCCTTAGCCGAATTCCGAGTGAAGTTCAACCAAGACAACTCCACCAGTCCCGATTTCTCAACACGGACAGCACCTCCTGAGCTGGCGCATGAACCAGCTGAGTTCTGCTGGAATGTGGACTTCGAGATCGTCACTTGCTGACTGCCCTCGATGTGCACTGCACCACCAAAGAAGTACGCCTGGTTGCTGTGAAACACTGACCTGGCGATGGACACTGGGGAGGTCTGGTTCG
Source organism: Ostreobium quekettii (assembly GCA_905146915.1). Taxonomy (NCBI): domain Eukaryota; kingdom Viridiplantae; phylum Chlorophyta; class Ulvophyceae; order Bryopsidales; family Ostreobiaceae; genus Ostreobium; species Ostreobium quekettii. The sequence continues at coordinate 903 of CAJHUC010002064.1, forward strand.
CATACAAAGCACCACCACTGACGCCCGCAGCACTCCCAGCGATAGTGGTCGTTGAGATTTTGACCATAGCAGAATTTTGTGCCCTTGCAGCCACTGCAGGTACACCACGATGCACAACAAACAGAGTGCCTCCCTGCTCGCCAGCCTTGTTGCCCATAAACGAGCTACCTTCCACAACTGACTGCATCCCAACAAGGCTAATTGCGCCCCCATTTCCCTCTGCAGCATTTTCAGTGAAGTTGGCGCCCATGATCTGGAGCTGTCCTGAGGGAAGACCGTCACAGTACAAGGCAGCCCCATCACCACCAGCCGTGTTTCTGTTGAGCGAGCTATCCAGTATGGTGCCTAGCGTGTTTTCCAAATAGATGGCTCCACCATCAAGTGTGGCAACGTTTTTGTCAATCGTGGTGGCGTTGATCGCCAGCCCTTCAGCATAGCTTGCCCCAAAAGAAAAGGGTGTTTTCACACATATGGCGCCCCCCACTTGAGCAACGTTGGACCTGAACGAACACTGAGTGCAGGCAAAGGATCCGCCACAGACAGCAACGGCACCACCACACTCCCCCGCATTGTTCACAGAGAAGTTGCAACCCCTGGCGAACACCCCCATCCCGATCGCATGCACTGCGCCGCCGCAGTGCTCGGCAAAGTTTCCGGTGAACTCCACCCCAGACAGGTTCAGCCTGCTTCCCCCATCCGCCACAAAGATGGTGCCATTCTGCGACAGGTGGTCCGAGAAGTTGCTGTTGCTCACTCTGAGTGAGGAGGCGTTGCCGCACAATATGGCGCCGGCCAGCGGGCCCGGGATCACCTGCGTGCCCGCCCCCTTGAAACCGCACCCATCCACGTCCATGGAGCTGCCCCCCGTCAGGAGCACCGCCCCAGCCTGCCCCGATGACGCCAGCCGGTTCCCATCAAACACGCAGCCCGACATGGACAATGTGCTGCTGTTGGACACGATCGCGCCCCCTTCCCCGTGGGCCTCGTTCCGCTCGAACTTACACCCCACGAAGCTGGCGCTGCTGTCCTGAGCCACCACGGCGCCGGAGAGGGAGGACTGGGCGTTGTCCCGGAATGTCACGTTGCGCAGGGCCAATCCCTGGACCCCGTCCAGGACCAGTGGCGCCAAAAATGACGCGCCAGTCATGGGCGGGATGGACGCAAACGTGGAGTCGAACACGAGGCCGCCGACGCCGCCGTGCAGGTGCAGGACCGCCGTGCCGCCGCCCACGGCCTTGAACAGCGTCAGGGACGGCGTCAGGGTTGTTTCGGCGACGCCGGTGGCGTTCACCGTCCTGTCAAACAGGGTGGCCCCGTCGCAGGTCACGGCCACGCTGAGGCTTGCGTTTTCCGCCCCGCCCGCCCCCTCCACCAGGAACGTGCAGTTGAGGGCGTCCGGGGCGCCTGCCGCCGCACTCGGGCCCCGCAGATCGGACGGCAGCCTCAGGCCACCGCACCGCGCCAGCACCACCGCGAGCAGCAGCACAGCCGCGGCCTGGGAGCGGCACTGGGGCGCCATTCCCCGAATCTGGTTCCAGTTTTCTGCGGCAGTGCTGATCGGGAACCCCTGGCTTGGGGGGCTGCTCTTCACCCCGGTGGAGCCCTAGTTGTTCGCAGACTTTTCCCTGCGTGCGCCTTCGGCCCCCTTGCAGCAAAAGCAACAGGAGACGCTATTCGGAACGGCGAGACCTGCGCATGGGCCGCCTGGTTTGGTGCCTCCGCCTTTTCCACGCGCCTACCGGGGCAGCCCGCACGCCCTTGGGTGAATGATCCGGCGCTCGAAGCCCCCCCCCGTTCGCGGCACGCCGCGCCTTCGCTGATCTGCGAGAGGAACAAAAGCACACCATCAAGGAAGCGGAGGCAAAAGCGGAAGGCGACGGTCGCCTACTCGCCGCGCGCGTAGCCGACACAGAGTCTTCGCGGCCCCCTGGAGACCACCTTCCTCCCAGTCCCCAGCAGGCCGCCCAGATTTGCAATTGCCGACAATCGTGGGCTCAAATGGGCGTCCCTCCCCTCTCCGATACGCAGTTTCCAAGCACGGGCGGGTGTGTGCGCGAGCGTCGTGCAACCGCCCCGATGCTCAGCAAGCACGCCGCCGGCGGTCCCCCAATCCGCCACATATGCTGCGCGCATTGCAACGGCGCCAACCGCCGACGAGCCCGCGACCACGCTCCCCCGCCACGTGTTCAGGGCCCCCCGCGACCGCGATCCGCCAGCCACGTTCTTTCCAGAACACCGCACCACACGCCGCGCCCCCTTTGCACACACACACACACACCCTCGCCCCCCCCTTCTGGCCGCGTCCACCTCGCCCCACCTCAGTAGATTAGCGCGGCAAGCCGATCAGCACTTGACCCCCAGCTGGGCGCCTTGCGCGCAAACGGGCCTCTCACCGCTCACGGCTCAACGCTCCGGCGCTCCCGCGGAAGCGCCTCCCGCGCCAGAGGGGTGCACAAAGCCGCGTCGACAGCCCCCGCAGTTTGGTCCTCCCGCGTCCCGTCGCTCCCCTTGGGGCCTCTCGGGTCGTTCTGGCGTCTCCTGTTATTCATGTACCCCACACGCACCACGCCGCTTCCCGAATATACAACGGCGGAATTTCCCCAATTGTTCTTGTCCCTTGCTGAACAAGGCCAAGTGCTGTTCCAAAGGGCCATGCAAAGGTGCCCACGGTCATGCTGCCGAGAAGGATGGTCAGTGGGGCCGACGCGCGGTGCCTTGTGAGGCCCTCGATGTTGGCAACGCATTGTCCATTTTGGGGCAGTTTCGGCCCTCACATCAACGTCGTGTTGATGTCCGAAAAATAGTGCGCAGCTCGCGCATCATGCGCTGCAACGCAAGGCAATCATGCGATCGTGTCCGTTCCTCTTTCCAAAATTTAGCAACACAGTTGTTTCCTTTCTCTGTTCTTACTTGGGCAATGTTTTCAAAGTGCAGATGGTCGTCTGCGCGGCCGGTGGCCCAGTGCGGGAGCCTGTCAAGGCCCAGGGGCAACGTACTGCGACTTTCATTGTATGTATTCATTAGGGCTTTCGTCTTTCGGCTCATTGACATTCAAACAGACGGTGTTAAGCCATTTTCGAGACAGCATCATATTGGCGACGAATGGAAATGCTTTCCATTGTTCGACCAAAGGTCAGCCCGTCGCCGAAGGTGGCGATGGCTGAGCTGCTTAAAGTCAGCATCAAAAGTTGAGGAGCCACCACCCACTGGTGTTTCATTAAAGACACCGCTTGATATTGGATCGATACATAGCGGTCACGACATAGCCGTTGCGGATGTACCGGTGCACAAACCCCACACACGAATCTACGGCTTACACCGATGCTTGCCCCAGTCCAAGCACTAGTAAAAAAAGGCCAGATGACACAGTCCTGACATGGTCTGCTTAAAATCCAACTGTGTAATTTCGGCAAATGTGGTCCCAAAAGTGCACAATTAGTACACACATTGACACAGTTTTAACTGTGCATCCTAGGAAACCGTGTAGTCTACACAGTTGTTAGAGAGTACACGGTTGAAATTGTGTGAATGTGTGTACTAACTGTGCACTTTTGGGACCACATTTGCCAAAAGTACACAATTGGATTTTGAGCAGACCGTGTCAGGACTGTGTCATCTGGCCTATTTTTTCCTAGTGAAGTTCAATCACATACTTTACTCCACGGCGGTGGCGCCAAACGCAAAGAGCTTTCTCATCCAGTCACAAAACCCACTGCGGCCTTCCAGCAACACCACCAAATGGAGATCGATACACAGCGATCACGATGTTAGCCCCTGTGGATCAGCCGGTGCACAGGCCCCACACACGAATCCACGGCTTACACCAATGCTTACCCAAGCCCAGGTTCAATCACATACATTACTCCTTGGCGGCGGCGCCAAGCGCAAATAGCTTTCTAATCCAGTCGCAAAACCCACCGCGGCCTTCCATCATCACCACCAAATGGAGAGGATGGGCTGGTGGGTCACATAGAGCCCAGGGCGAGCACTTTGGCGACACTTTTACCTGCGAACATGTACATTGGTCAGCACAACGACACTTTTCCAGCATTGGTGTCCATCACCATCCGCTCCAAGCAAATACCTGTGACCATCATCGTAGCTTTCCTGGGCTTAGCGACTTGAGCCATTGTGCCAAGCCCGAGCACTTCGTGCTTCATTAGTCCAATTCGGACTCAATACATGAGGAATGGGCCTTCCTTCAGCGGCGACATTGCGGCGTTTCTGCTACCAAATGCCTTTATTAAATTTGCCTCCCAAAAACACGGCAGGGAGAGTGCGCCTCGCAGGCGCTGGCGTGCATATATGTATCCAACAATCTTACCTGTTCCTGGGGACAGGTAATGCCTGAGGCCTCATCCTTTCATTTTGTTCGCTCACCACCCGTCAGCATTGCTTACAAACAGTGGCCAAAGAGAAGGAAAATGCAAAATATGCAGGAGATTCTGTCACTCCTAACGTCAAATCGATGCTGGGGGTGCACGACCTTGGTGGCGGATAATTTCGTGATTCAATCACTTGGGAAAATGACACAAGCTGAGCAGAGGTCCCCCCTCCCCTCTGGCATATTGAAATCTTTTTAGAGCCTCAAAACTTTAAGTAGGCCCCTCCAGGCTTGGTCTCAGCGTTTGCATTATGCGTTTATGTTTTTACGCGTAAAAACGAAAATTTGCAAAAATGGGCTGTTTTTTATTGCTGTATTTACGTTTTTACTGCTCGTTGTGGCACCCAAGTTAGGCGGTGAAAATCGCGTGCAATGATCAGTTCCCCCGCCCCTCGAGCACCCGCAACACAGCGTCCACCTCGTCCTCGGCAAGAGCAACGATGGCGTGGAACGTAAGTTCGCCTTCTGCGCATTCTAGGGCGGCTGGCTGCCATTCCTAGGGCCCCTAAGTCTGTGTGTACTGTCCTTATGTACACGGGGCTGCATTACTTTGTATTGATGTATTTTGCGTGTTTTTACGCGTAAAAGCATACATACGATCAGTTTCTATGGGTAAAGAACAAGCCTGGGCGCCCCAAATTTCTGAATTGATAGTGACGGGCTTGTGTCCAACCTAGGGTTCAAATCTATCTCCATCAGTTGGGCCATTAGGTCTGAAGGCTGCCCTCTCGAGCAACTGAGACACTTGGACCAAAGGCTGTCCTCATGTTCTATTAGCCACCCTCCCACAATCACTGCAGCGCTGGCTGTTTCCTTTTCTTCAATAGGTTGCCTTGCCCACAGCGTTTCGCAGGGCTTTGTGCTCCGCTCGCTGCCCAAACATGGCACACCTCACATTACAATGACTCCAATTGGAGTCCAGCTTACCCAAGGGCCCTCGATCACACTGCAGCGACAAGAATCGACATATGGGAAGGGAAGATGAATCAGTGGGAATCGTTGATATCGTATCAGCGATGCCTGCCTCCAATACCACGTGGCGCTTGCTGCTGGGCCAGGGGTACCCGAGCGTGCCTCATTGGACCTGCCTCGCCGTGACGCTTTGCCTCACACGCCTCCGCTGGTCAAAGTGGCCTGTGCTTCAGCTCCTTGCGCTTCGTATTCGGGGCTGGAGGGGTGGTTCAGCTCTATCCCAGTTTTGTGCCTTAGTACAGCAGTGCTGATGGTGAGTGCAAATGGCGGTGGTGAACATCCTGCATCAGGTTGGCAAAGCGGCATACACGATGTGATCGCCGTAGGTGACGGAACACCAGTATTGCTACTCATCAATATTTGAGCAACACTAACAGTGGGTCGTGATGGGTATCTACACAAGGAAATGGGGGGTGGGGGCGAGCGGGGAGGCGCCGTCAGCTTCGCATCAATGTGACGTCAAGCGTAACTAAATCGACGCACTGTCTTCCCCCATACCTCAATGGCGCTGCCGTTGACAACGCTTGTTATCGGAGTCCGACGCGGCAAGGTGTGGAAAAGCGCCTCGCTTCCGCTTTGAACAGCTGTCGGACCTTGTTCGTGAAGTTCGACCAAGCGGAGGAGGCTTACTTCCCCATAGCTATGTGTCCCATGCCTGAAGATTGTGCAAATACGTGGACCAACTGATAATGGTGCAGATGAAATCAGTTGTGCAGTCAGCACTCAGCACGTGTCCACTGCTGTTCGAGGACAACGAAGCGCGACCACCCTAGTGCGCCAGCGATCTGCATGTTGCACTATTCCAAGTCGGCCACTGTGCCAGCGCTGCACAGGAGCCACAGGTGCTCTACGAACAACCATGGAATGTCTCTCCAGGCAACCTTGGCCCTGGTCATAAGCCAAGATCAGTCTCACACATATACAACATACTGCACAATACAAGACACCAAGTCATTGTTGCCTGCGCACTTCAGAACACATCTGATGCGAAGATGGGCAACCTCACATCGAACCAAGTCTGCTGGCCAACCAGGGCGACCATGACAATGTTCTTGGTTCACATCATCCGTCCCAGGGCACAGCTGCAAAATGGGACAAGCGGACAAACAAAAATCAAACAGCCCCTGCCACCACCTGTGGCAGGTGGCAAGTTTCCGTACGACAGCATTTATTATCCCACCTCACAGTCCTGCACTACATTTGCTGTCGCGAAACCGCAATGCACTCCCTGCCAATGCGTCCCCTCATTACGTGACCACACAACAGTGTTCAATGACAACACTATCAATAAACTAGTCACCCAATCATATCAAGTCCCTGTTGGCCTTTGTTCAACGCAAGGATGCACAGAAATGTTCGATCTGGGTCCCATCAATGGTCCAAATCTCTGTGGTGGACAATTTGCCTCTGCCATCACTTGGTGCTCCTTGCAGATGAAATGCAATGGATGTGCCTCTGTCCAGGGCACATCCACTGGTCGTGCATGCGTGCTCTCAGAAACCTGGGCAGGGCAAGTAGTCATACACCCAATGCCACATCATTATTGGTACAGCTCAGGGAGTCGGCCCGGGCAGGCTCCCTTGCATTTCCCAAAACTGTGTGTGTAGTGTTTGCCGAAGGCAATGGGTCGACGTCCCAGTCCCTGCGTTTCGTACATACTGTGACTGTAAACCGTGCCTCTGTCTCTATGCTATGTTTCCAGATCAGATTCACCGCCTTTCTCTGCCAAGTTCTGCCAGTATGCAGCTGCATGCAACAGGGAGTCGTGAAGATCCCCTGGGATCTTCGCAGCAGGGGCACAACAACGGATGCCAAAGCTCGCCCTCAACATCCTTTCCGATTGCAGGGAGCACGCCATTCAGCCCGTCAAGCGTCTGGGCAGCGGTGCCTGTCCACCTTCAAGGCCTGCGCACATTTGCCCCTTGTGTACTTGCCCCTTTCCTCGCATTCGTCCCAAGTCGACAGGAAGTCGTGGACGCACTTCGAGCCATTACAGTCCCCATTGGCAAGACACGCATCGAGACACTCATCCGTCACCCTTGCGACGTCCATCGTGCAGGTGAACTCATCCTCTTCGGTGGCGTGCAGACAGTCCTTCACGGCCAGGATGCTCGCCCTCAAGCACTCCTCGTCCTTCTGCCCGCTCAGGCTGCGGCCACCCGCAGAGCCAAAGGAGCACAGGAGCATAGCCACCAGCGCCAATGGGATCACTCCCACCGCCATTGCGGACCGGCGGGCGGCCGCCTTCATGCGCCACACCACCGCCAAGGCGCCCACACCGCTTGCCCTGCGCACGGAAGTGGAATTCTTATGAGGTTGTTTCCCGTTTGAAGGAGTGGCGCTGCACGATTTCCCACCCTGAACACCTCCAGGCATCTCCCAACGGTCAGCGACGATCAAAGATAGCATGTGCTCGTCGCCGGTCGCCCTTGTCGGCGGAAGGCAGGGCACAGAGCAGCGCTCTGCGCCAAATGCGGCGAACGGCCGCGCGGATCGTCCAAGCCACGCGGTGCGGGGCTGCGCCTGCGCCCAGCGGACGTTTTCTTTGACCGACCGTGCAGGGAGGCACAACCAAGCCATCATGTGAAATTATTCAGCAGGCCTAGCCTGGGAACAAACCGTTCGGCTGCTAAAGGTCCTCGCGCGCCGCCGCTGACGCGCCACCACGCGAAGCGGGCGTCAGCAGGGACCGCGCCAGTGGACGGACACGAAGCAAGGGGAATCGCAGGACATCCGCTTCCATGACCAGAATACCCCAACCAAGTCCCGACATATTAAGAAAAGCAGTTAGCGCCCAGCCAAGGATGGCGAAAGGGGTGCGCAGCGTATCCCCCGGGCTGGTGCCTCGACGGGCAGAAGGAATCGCCGCTCGCGCCTGCGTCCAATCCAAGCGAGCCGCCCCACCGCCAGACGAAAGGGGAAGCCTTGGAGCATCATGCGACGACAAGGGGGGGTACGGCCCGCTCGAGAGGCGCCCAACGCACGCGGGATTCGCTGGTATGCCACCGCTCGCGCGCAATAAGGTCTCAAGGGGGGAGAGCGGCGGACTGGCGACGCCGGCGCGACCACAACCTGACCGCAGCCGAGCAAGCCGTGGGCGGAGGAGCGTCGACCCGCGCACCTGGCCGCCCTTCTGGGCGCGTCTCCTCCGTCCACGGGCTGTCCGCGCCCTCCCCGCTGTTTTCCAGGTCGCGGTCGGGGGGGGGGCCGGAGGGGCCACATTGTACATCTTCGCGGCCGAGCGATCACATCACGTTGGTCCTCACCGGTGCGCCACGTTGTCCTTGCCGCTCGGAAGTTGTCGAGGTTGTTCTGGAGTGTGAAGTACAGTCGAATATGGACCAGCAAGACCGACATCAAGTTGTTTTTTCGGGAAGTAGTGGACTGGAGAAGCCAGACGACGGACTAGCACAGCATGGCTCCATTCTACACGCCCTTACTTTCAAGTCCTAGCCTGGGCTCCTGAGGAAAAGCGTCCTACTGGTGCGCATTTACCGCAGCTGGACGCCACACGGGTGCGTGTTGCCAAGGCGAACGCAGCTCGGGGAGGCTCACCACGACAGTCAGCAGGGAAGCTCAAGCGGGGCCAGAGGGGACTCTCGCCAGTGGAGATGCAGGAGTTCGTCTTGACAGCAACATCTGGGTCACAGGCTATCTCATGAGATAGAGTCGGTTGTGCCTCCGGTTATAGACATGTCTGAGGCGTGAGTGCCACGGCAAGCAGCTGTCCAAGGGTGACGCCCGGGTGCCGACCGAACTCAATCGCAAGGGATGGGAGGGCGGGAGCAAAACAAGTCAGTTGGAGGGACACTTGTGTCAGTGTGTTCCAAATGAGGCACATCTCCGGACGTACTGCACTGTGGGTTTTCCAACGCCTCCGCATTGGAAAATTTTATTGCTACACGTTTTGCTCCGTATTTTGCTTTCCAGAGCGTTATTCTTGTTACTTTTACGTTGCGCCGCAACAATTTTATCGCAGCACGTTATTTATTTCATTGTTTTCTTCCCCTAAAAAATCCAAGCGCTACGTTGCGGAAGGGATTAAGACGCCGGGGTATATGGCTAACTCGCGCAACGCACGCATTGGCACCTGTCGGTGCCTCCACATTCCAACAGTAAACAAGCTCATGCGCAAGAAACTGCCCATGCGCAGCCAGCGTCCCTCGACCCCTTCCTGCAAACCGCATCCCCAAACCGACAGGGAGGCGGCAGCCACCGCAGCAGGCCTCCCTCCCGCCCCTTCACCATGCTTCCTGCTCCTTTTGTCCTGTTTTCTCCTGAAGACGTTGCCAGACGTTGTTGGAATCGAGGCCGCTGTTTCGGCACTCCCACCGGCATTTGTTGCCGTTTACGTTCTGGAGCTCGTAGTGAGGGGTGCCAAATACGGTCGGGAAGCCGTGAATCATTTTCAAGGCTCCCTGGGCGTGCACATCCGGCGTGCAGGCATATGGGCTTCACAAAGAGATTGGTGCTGTTGAATGTATTCCAAGCGGTAGAATTAGAGTGTGCACCGTAGATGGTACACGCGGGTGCACCCTATGGTTTATGAGTGTTGTCATCTAGTAGGCTGCATTAACACTGCAACGTACATGTTCATCGTCTGCGACAATTCGACCGGGCGCAGAGGCCTTTTGGTTTGGTCAACCCATTGCTGCCCTGGAAGCGCAATTTGCCGATCAGCGTGCCAGTAACGCAGGCATGTTTGTAGTCGGATCCAGTCAGCGTTTCAGGCCCCTGTGGAAAGTTGCAAGCTAGTCGACTGGCTTCTTGGTTTGCGTTACGTGCCCACTTGCAAAGACAGAAGAGAAAGCAAAGAAACATACCAGAGAACAGCATGTTGCTACTTTGGGTCTCGTCTGCACCGTCCCCACAAAGCGAACATTCTGCGTCTCTCAGGCTTTGACGATGTAAGGCGTTGGGCCGGGCAACCAGCTGGTGGTGGCCATCGACTTTGGCACCACGCGCACGGCCTACGCAACCACGCAGCAGGGCCTGGCGGACGGCGACATCGAGGTGGGTGTCCCGAAGGGCGCCGCCCCCGCGACCGCCTACTCCAAGACGCCCTCCAACGTGCTGCTGGACGACGGCGGCCAGCGCGTCCTGGCCTACGGCTGCGCAGCGGAGCAAAAATACTCCCGAAGGTGAGGACTGTCCGAGCCTATCATTCCCTGATGTGAAGGCCATGAAGCGGTCATGAAGCACATATAGGGTACTAGGGACCCCAAACCCTAAAATCTAAACCCCTAAAACCGAAAACGATCTATATGACGTTCATGACCTCACGACGTCATGACCTTCATGACTGCATGTCCTTCACGACCTTCATGACTTCATACCTTCATGGCCTTCATTACCTTCATGACTTCATGTCCGGAAATGAAGGGTGTCAGCCATTTGTGCCAAAGGTCGCGCCGAGGCGGGCTGCTGTTCCGGTGGTTCAAGATGGCGCTGCACACTCGACAAGCCAGGACCCCACGGTGTGCGCCGTGGATGGCCGTTCCTTGAGGCTCAGCGTTGTTCTGGCCCGCGCCCTGGAGTTGTAAGTGAAGGACGACGTGGTGAGGCGGCTGGACGACGACAAGGGGCTGCGCGTGTTGGCGGGGGACGTCATATGGGCGGTGACCGTGCCAGCCATGTGGAACGACTGGGCGGGGGAGATGATGCGCAGGGCGGCGTACGACGCGGGCACGATCGCCGGTCTGCAGTCCGGGAGCCTGAAGATCGCGCTGGAGCCAGAGTGCACGTGCATCGCGGTGCAGATGGAGGGCGTCGGCGGGGTGCTGTCCGAGGTGCGTTTGTTGGTGTTCTCGTGTGGGCCATGTTCGGCTTTCCGATCTGACGACGCTGTGCAAGTTATTGGTAAGTGTCCATATTTGCCTTAGGTCTGTAACCCCTTCCGCAGCAGAAAATTGTGCCGTTACGCTTTTTCCTCCGCATTTGTTTCACAGCGTTGCTTTTTTTTGTGCGTTGCTCCGCACAGTTTTTATTGAAAGAGCGTTATGTATTTTATTTATTGTTTTCTCCGTAAAAAGGCCAACCTTTACTATGCGAAAGGATTAAGACCCCACGGTATGAGAGAATGTTGAATATTCGCGTTATACATTACAGCTATTAGTAGGAGTGTGACGATACATACATAACTGTAATATTGATAAGGCTTTTCAATATTACAATAACGTGCACTTAGGGTATACGCCTAGCGCATGGCGACAATAACTGGGATAACAACGCTACCAGAAACCATTTCACAGTTTACTGTCTCTTCTGCCTTAAGACCATGTTCAGTGTGCCCTATTCCAAGTGGAGAACGTGTCGCAAATGTGCACATTGTAAACGATTTATTTGGCAAAAAGTATGGACAAAAAAACGAGGCGATGCGATGTATCCCATGCTGTGCCGTGTGCCTGTCAATATTCGATTTGCGGCAACGTCTTTGGGTCGTGTTCCCGTGGCAAGTTGCCCCTGGCAACCGTAACATCTTCGATCCTTCCGCATCAGAAAATTGTATCGTTACGCTTTTGGTCAGCATTTTGTTTTTCAGGGCGTTAGTTTTTTACGTTGCTTCGCACAAAAAGGCCAAACTCCGTGTTACTCTTCAATATTATTTCTCCGCAAAAAGAGGCCAAGCGTTGCGTTGCTATGCGGAAGAGTTGAATATATATGGTAACGAGCACTTGTGCGGGATGCACGGCTGGCTCTGCCAGAATTATGGCCACCGATAATACTACTGCACTAGGGACATTCCGTAATTGTCCCAAGTCACGACGCAAGCTACGTACTAATTTTAACTTCGTAAGTGGTGAATTCTACAGCTTGCTGCACTGCGACTGCCTACGAGAGTATGTAAGTCATGTGGGAACACACAGCTTGGTCGTGGCTGCCGCAGGGCCGCAGGCGTCAATCAGTTCCCTTCACTGTGCAGTGCTGGTAGCCGCTTTGGAGGAAAGCGATATGCAAATCCCGTGCTACCTCGGACAGCATCCTGCCGCACCTGCATTAGGGGATAATTTGTGGACTGTAACTGTTCCGTTGGGCAGGATATGTAATGTATCAGCATGTAGTACAAAGACCCGGTCTTCAAGAACATGTGTATCCGCAGGAATGTGGGTTTGTGAACGGCTGCAGGAGTCTCTACGCCATGTTAGTGTCATCTTCAGAGGGCCACTGTGCCTCAACGTTGGATTGGTATGCACCAACAGGGACGCTTTGCGCCACACTCTCTGTTTCATGGGCCACGCGCATGTTGGGAAAAACATGGCCCGCTTGAACACCGATCTGCGAGGGGCAATGCTACCTCAATTCTTTCTAAATTCAAGGAAAGCAGCGCTCATGATCATGCAGCAAACGACCTCTGTAGCTCCCGGTTCACTCCTGCTCTCATCTCTGCGTATGTCCTGTATCCCGTTAAGGGCAGCAGCTCCGTCGACCACCGCTCTTCCAACTGCCGCAGAATATCTGGAGGTACGCTGGCTTTGTGCCCCCCCACCCTCCCTTCGCGTATCTTTCCGGAACAGTGGCCTTCCAGCCCGGCGCCCTTGGGCAGTCCCATGGCCTCGTTGCGCGACCTCCTCACGTGCCTGTCGTCGAATTTGGCCTCGTGCTGCTTCATGAACTCGAAGCTGGCCTGCGGCAAATCGTCACAGCATTGCAGCATTTTCTGAGCGTACTCGGTTCAAAGTAGGTGGGGATCCATCCGCTGCAAGAATTCTAGGTTTAAGCGACAGCCTGCATGTGTCGTCGCACATCTGTGCCTACATGCGCGGGGCCGTGCATCCAACGCTGCACAAGCTAGTTGAATTGCGTCATTGCGCAACGAAAATCACTTGAAGTAACGTCCTGCTGTGTTTCCATTCGATTCTTTTTACTTTTGGCCGAAGCAATGCGCTGCCCCCGGATATCGCGCTTCATGGATGCACCCTGCGCTCAAAACAAAGCAAATTGGGCAATTTCGGTTTCTTTTTTTGGACTTTCCCCGGCTTTCTGTGGGATTATTTTCTCAACCGACTTCGCCCCACCTGCTTCACCACGAGCTCCTGCAGTCCGTAGTCACCCACACCTACGCCCATGAAGCCTGAGACCAGCCGCGCTGCCGCCGGCAGGTCTGCCTTCATGTCCTCGTAGTGCAGCCACAGGACGTTGGCGTCGGCCCTGTGGGGCCACCAGGAGGCGATGCCGCCCCAAAAGGCCCCGCCCTTGTCGTGGTCGGCCAAAACGAACTCCCTCAGGAAGGTCTCGAGGGACAGCTCGTCGGGTTGGAAGAGCCAGCCCTGGAAGAAGTGGAAGAACGAGATGGCCATGTCCTTCGGGTCCCTGAAGGACAGCATTTGCGAGGTGACGGTCGCGGAATCGTCAATTTCACGGAGCGTGGGTTTCTGAATGTCGGGTGGGCAATGGTTGCCGACGGTGATTGTCAATACCTGCACCACGCGCCAAAGAAGGGGGTAGTCGTGGGGAAGTGCAATCATGCGTCGCACTGTAACGGTTTGCTTCGTGACAGCGGACGGCGGGAAAGAGTTGTAGTGATGGTTGGACCGGCCGCTGTAACATTTCCTTCGACAGGGGCGCATCATTACCCGTGCGCACGGCACAGGCATCTCAGTGCGTTTCTGAGGGATGAATGCACTGCATGCACCCAGCGGTTGACGATTTCGACTCTGTCCAATCCTGCTTCCACGTCTACGCTTCCAAAGTTCCAGACACAAGAGAAACGGGCCTTTGCAATGGTGAGGGAGGCTACCTCACGATGTAGATGTATTTTGCCCCCTTGGGCGTGAGGTGGTAGTCGAGGTGCGTCTTGTACAGCCGCGGCGCTGCCGCCTGCGCCTTTTCCAGGTCACCGTACCCAATGTCCCAGGCGAGCTCGATGTGCGGCACCTCCAGGCACATCTCCTCAAAGTCCATACTGCCTCCCGTCCGCAGCCCATGGCAAACCTGTGGGAGCGAACCTCGCCAATCAATCTTGAAGCCGTTGTCAGAATCACAACTGCATTTACCAATACATAATAGTAGTAATATTGTGACGAACCACAACTAGTAGTAAGAAGACAAACCACTACTAATAGTACTATGACAAATCATGGCCATTTTATATACAAAGCGACAAACAACGGTGAAGAGGACACTGCAGCGTGTGAGCGGGGTGTCCGTTATGGTCCACGGGCGTCCTGCGGCAAAACGTGAAAGCCAGAAGCCATTCTGGTCACGTCAAACGGGGCAAACTTTGCCAGTTGAGCGCAAAACTCAAGGTGACGATGCTCCTTTGTTGCAACAGAATGCTTCTCTTCTGTCCTCACTCATTGTTGGTTGCTTTCGTATTCCACAGGCGTTCTGCTCGCTTTGCACAGCATATGCCAATCCTACTCTGAATACACTTTTTCGTCATGTGACAAAGCCTGGAAAGACAGTGTCCGCCGGCAGCATTCACATCTGCAGTAGCTCGAAGTAGTTTATAATTTATCAGGGAAGCCAGTTGGTGACGAACCTGCGTTTGTGGCACTGAAATTTTGTCAGTGCCAGAGACTCTTTTTGACCTTCGAGGTCATAGTCACAGCAGAGAAGGCATTGTCCTGTCCAAAAGAGCTGGATGTCCATAACTGGATTCTTGGGTGGGACTCGAAACACATGTAACTGTCTTGTCTAAAGCTTACCCCAACAATGCCCACTGCTGGTTTTACCATCGGGTCTGCAGACACTCAGTGGATTCTGGTGAACATGCCGTGTTTGATCTACACAGCCGTGGAATCGTTGCTGCCATTTGCTATCATTTGTCACCCTCCACCCGTCCTTTGTTTTCCTTTGGGAAACCACCTCACTGGTTTTATGGGTCATTCAACAAAGAAAGAGCCAGGTTGCTTGCAAATAAACTACAGGTTTGGAGGTCGCACGCCAAAATCAGTTGTGCAATGCATCCACACCTATCTGAGGGTTAGCACACCACCAATGCCCGCTTCTCAGAGGGATCAATTGCATCAAAGTGAGGGTGATCCATTTAGACACCACGCGTGTGCTGTCTTGAAACCCAAGCTATCTTCAGCACCAGCATGGGAGGTGGGCGCCATCCCATGGTAGTGAGAGCTGAATATATGCAGACCCCATTCTTTAGATCGCTGTGACTCACATAAGCACATAACTACAGGAGGGGCCCCAGTCGCTAGTCTGCAAATGTTCTGACTTGGACGGCTGTCCCTGGTCCCTCATTTGCTGCGCACTGTCGCCGATCGAAGCCGGCAGCTGGGAGGGAATCAGGGTCAACGTTGTGGTATGGCCATCGGGCGCAGTGTTTGTTCGCCCCAAAGGACTGCCGTCCATGGCAATTCGTGTCTGAAATTTCGTGGGACTTAACAGCAAGATCAAATGGGAATCCGGTTTGTAGGTTTTCCCTTTTGAAGCATCAAATATCTGCCCCACACACAATCTTGCTCAGGAGGCAAGGCAGAGAGGTCGCCCTGAGGGCCTGCAATCCATGGAAAGGGGTGCTCATTGTGCGCCAAATTTGTCAAAAAGGCAAATTTTGGTGCCCGATAGTTGAGGTGTGGCCTTTTCGCTGCATATAAGCGAAATAGAAGACCCACTGCTGTGCTATGTTTATCAACACCAGTGAGAGAGGCTGCCAGGCGCCAGGGAGGCATTTGGATCCAGATACACACCCCTCGCCCGTTGACCCATCTGCTGCGCTGGAAGAAATCCGCGTCATGTTCACTGCTCTAAGCATGGGGAACTCCTCGCAGACCTCAAGACAAATCAATGCTATATGCTGATGTGAACTCAACGTAGGCAAGTGCATTTACCCCTGTGCCATTTTCACGTGGCTGCAATGGACCCTTTTCCAAGACAAAAAGTTCGAGTCATTCGTTTGAGCCAGCCTCAATTCTTCCCGTTGCAGGCGCAGGGCCGACAGCGCCCCGCCACATTTTGCAAGTCATGCCGCAGAGTGGGCCATCCCTCGCCGCTGCGCCATCGCCAACCCCCAGCATCCTTGATACTGTGGGGGTGGGGTTTCGGCCAGCTATTGTGAGGTCATTGTAGACCGCTAGCAGATTGGCGCTGTTTGACTACCTGAGTTCAGCAGAGACACGTGACCAGCGAATTGATATTTCACGTTGCCTGTAAGGACTTTCACACTCACTCACCTGCAGCATCCACGTGGTGCCCGCCTTCCCGCAGGCCGCCACGAAGACGTCGTCCGGCCGCGGCCGGAACCGCAGGGCCCTCTCCATGCCCTCCCTGCTGGCGAGCTTCCCCATGCGCTCATGCAACATGGCCACCGCATCGTGCGCAATCCCCCGCGCGCCCTCCACCATCGCGATCGATCGATTGATCGACGCGCCGACGCCGCGGCGCCCGAGGGATGGGAGGACGGGATTGAGGCTTCAAGTTTGGGATGGAGATTGGAGGGCGGGCGGGCTGGGTGCGGCGGGCTCTGTTGGCGCCATGGGGCTATATCCACGGCGCCCATGGGCCGCCGGTCGCTGCTCCGAAGGGCGAAGGTGGAAGCAGGCGGTGAAGGGGTGCGGTGGGGATTGCTCGCGATCAGTGCGCAGTGCTCGTAAGGGGAGAATCTTGGGACCGGCTGCGAACTGCGGCACGGGGTGGAAGGTGAATTGAAGGCGAAGAAAGCATACTCTGGCTTCGCCTGCTGCGTTCCTGATTGACTGAAAAACTCGACGAGCATCTTGTGGTTCGGCAAATTTCGAAGGGAACACAGAATTTCCAGAAATAAACTGGTACGGCATTCATGGATTTCGGCCGCGATTCAATTCCAGCGTATCCAATCGTTGTCCACGCCCTATAGACTGCATTGTTGGTGCCTTCACACAAGATATTGCAGGCGCCATAGCGTGGCGACAGAGTTTCGCTTTCCAACACCTATCAGTGGAGCCAGAACCGCGGTTGTGTTGGTCCTGTCGCATCTCCGCACTCAAAGTGGTTTGTGTGTTGACAGTTTAGCCCTCAACTGGGCACATGGTACCCTGGCACAATGTGTCCTAAAATAATGCCACAGCGTCCATAATGCCAGACGATGCTGCATGTGTGCATATATCGCCCATCATTTAGATTTACGTATGCCTGAATGTGGTCGTTGCTTTGGGGGTGCCAGTGCATCGATTTGGTACTCTCAATGCCACTTCAGACAGTAAATGCCCGGTGAGTGGCGCCCTCCCTGAGCCTGGCCCTGTGACTGGTGGCGTGTAGCGAATTCTGATCGAGGGCAACGACGAGAATTCTCGAGGGCTCCACTCTGCCCACTGTCCAAGAATGCCCTGAGGGCGTGAGCGAGGAAAGGCCGCTCGGCGGCTCGCCGGCATACGCCGATGATGGATCGGATGGCTGCCCCTCCGGGGACGACGGGCAGTCCTGGGACTTGGCATCCAGCGACGGAGAGAATGAAACCGAGAAGAGAAAAATCTCCTCAATGGCGATGCACAGGTTTATGGAACATCCCTCGTCTGCCGGGGGCCTCGGTGTTGTGCATTTGGAGTCGGGTGGGGCTATGGTCAAGATGGGGCTGGGGAATGAGGAAAGATGGAAGATCAGATTTCCATCCTTCTTCTTGGCGTCTATCGTAAAGTCAATGCTGGCATGACTCAGCAACTCTATCTTATATCCCAACGCAGTGTATCGGAACATGGCAGAAATTGTGGTGGTCCCCCCTGTCGCTGCTACTCCCAACGGAGGCGTTCCTGCTGGTCAACTATCGGCACCCACCGGCAACTATACGAGCCGCATAGACTCGTGCATTGCCTTTGGACCTGCTTTGGCGACTTAGAACACAAGCTTCTTTTGAGGGATGGGAACTTTTCTTGGCTCGCACTATGACATTTAGTTTGATAATAGTCGCTTTATGAATGTGCTCTGATGTGCATGATGAACAGAAGAACACAACATTCCGGCACTAGCAATCATCACTGTTCGAAATGCCGGTCCAGTAATGATGGCCGCTTCCTGACAAGACAGGTTAGCAATGTCAGCTACCAATTTTGGTTATTGCCATCAACAAGAATTGTGCACAGCTCATTTGATTCGCAATAGCAAGTTCTGGGGGCAGCCTTGGATGTTGTCAATTCACAAGTTTGGCTCTGGTTTATTTCAAAGCCTCCTTGAGTGAAAGCCGTAATTTCGGCCTCTTCTTAGCTTCAAGCAAGTAGGTTTTGTTCGACCTTTATGGCGATTACGCATCTCCTCGACATCTCAGGTCTGGGCCACCTCCCCTGACAACATATATTACACACAAAATAATACCGACATAGTGTAGGTCCAAAGAGGTTAAACATGGGCTCTTGGCACACGATTTACGTTTGAATTGAGTTGGCCAGCTGGCCATCCAGGCAGTACAAGCCTTGCGCTACAAGGCGGCAAGGCACTCTCTTTCACTGGCAAAGGAGTGTTTTCATCGTATTCCAGTGTTCTTCCACTTCTCAATCCTTCCAGTCCCTATTGTGTTGGCCCAATATTGCTAGATCCAGGCTGTTGAACGAGACCCTTGGTGAAGCAAACACACTGCTCAAAAGTTCAACAATATTTAAACTTCAAACTTTCCCACCGATTGTCTTGTGTCCACAGCTGGCAACGGAAGCTGACAGACCATCAAGAAATTGCCTGCTCGGAAGGCACCTGACATCGAATTGAAATCGATATTCAAGACTACAAGGGAGACATCCACGTTTGCGATATGTTGAATTTCAACTACAGTGAAGACATAAGGGCCGCGTTGACGACAGCTTGAACCCGACTGGCGACTAACCAATGACGTGCAGGGCTCACGACCAAAACACAGATTGAAAATAAGCTCAGTACAGTTGCGCGCTTTACTCCACAGCACTAAATTACAGCATCGTTCCTTCCAAGTGGTTTGCAATTCCTACCACGGGATGTCCATTCAAATCCTGTACTCGCATATCGCATCCGCCCACTGCAGGAATCCATCTTTCCAGCGTCCCACGCACGGGCACAGCTGGCCATGTAACGATAGAGCCCACATCCCATGCGCACAGAAGTAGCCAAAATCAAAACGTTGCTGCACTTCTGCACACAACGGCTCGAGGCACATCGCATCGATTGCATCACAAATTTCCCATCTCTGCACCTTGCCCTCTGTTTGACTTCAGAATGCACAGGCACTGTTAATACCCACATCGCCCAAGATTTCCGAGCCCTTTCCATCGCCCTCTGCATCTTTTCTGACCTATCAGTTGGATTTGAGTTCACACCTCTTGGGCATGACCCTGAAGACAAAGCCCTCTGCCCTGACCCCAGGGGCGAAGGACAGCGCCACACCCAGCTTGCCCTCTGGGGTTCCAAATTGCCCATCCGGCTTCATCGCACCAAGCATCTTCTTCAATACGAAGAAGACGGACGGCCCCAGCATGTTGCCATTTTCCTGTAGCACCTGAATGCGAGTCGCAGTGTCTTTACCAGCCTTTCACCACAGTTCATCATGTTGAAATTGCCTGTGCTTGCCTCAACATGTAGTAATCGGTAAGAAAAGGCATCCACACTAGCGTACACAACGGCACCAGGACCAAACTTGGGAGAGGGTGCTTTTTATGCGTGATCCATTTCCGAATCATCAATTGCAGCACAGCGCAAGCACACACATACACACAAGCTTATTCTGCTTAACAAAAGTTTTAACTTGCTCCCTAAAGAACTTCCCTAATTTCTTTAGGGAACTTAGCTTTCAATGAACGGTGCTGGTTTCTAAGCGGCACAGCTCATCGCACTGGGAGAGGCGAAACAAACCCCATCCCCACCCTTTGCGCATACAAGTTCGACTTTCTGAGTTCAGCAGAGGTACGTGACCTGAGCGGTGTGTCGATTGTTCACATTGCCTGTCAGGATGCTCATTGATTCATTCTCTTTGTGCGCTCTTTTGCCATTCTGACCTCCCAGGACCATGTCGTCTTGCTCCTGTCAATTCCCAACCCGTGCTCCACAGCCTCCAGTATCCTGCGCCCCCCGGGGTGAATTGCCCAGAACAGAACGTCGCCCTTCCTAAACCCGCTGTGCTCCAGTGCCTGTGCGACTACCTGCCGCATACCTCATAGTGAACCACAATGTCACGCTAGCACCACACTGAAATAAAAGGAAATCTTTCTGGAAATCAAAGCACGGATTGCTCTCATGGCTGCTCCAAAAGCTTGCAACAAGAGAGATCTTTCTGACGGGCGCATTGCGGGCATAAACCCTTTTATGAACAACTGCATTCACAAGCCTGCTATGTACAAATGGCAGCAGGCTAACCAATAGGGACGTGTGTCGCTAGACAGAACGTTTCATCATGTTGGCCAAGGCTCGAAAGCAGAATGGTTGCAATTAAGAATGCAGTGGGCATGTGGATTCGGTTTGCAGACAGAGCATATCAGTCCAACCAGAACTATGGTGTGCTGCCTGGTGCTTGTCATGAAGATGTCAAAGTCTGAATCTATACCCTCTAAGGATTTGGTGAGTTGGAGGGTGCATTGTTCTGTCACTGGGCCCAAGCAATGGCTGGGGCGCTCTCGGTGGCCTCCACCTTGCCAATCCCCCTCTCCAAGCAGCCCGGAAGATGCTTTGACAGCTTGCAGGTGATGCCATTTCCGGACACGCCCAGCCTGATCCCATCACCTCCGCCATCCAGAGCGCGGGAGAACGTGTCCACAACGACTGGACAGTTGGGTGGGACGTCCTGCTGTCTGCAGCCCCGCAAAACGACCGCCGCACAGCCGTCTCCGAAAATTGCGTGGACGATCATGTCGTTCATGCCCGAGCCAAAGGTGGTGTGCGGGGAGCTCAGGTCGATGCAGCACAAAAGGGCACTTCCGGTGGGGTGTGCTGTGACGAAGTCGCAGGCAATCCGGAGTCCAGCGCAGCCACCGGCGCAGCCCATGAACAGGCACTGGAGTTACAGGCAGGCAGAAGCATTCTTGGCTTAAGGTGCTCCAGTACAGAGACCCATTGCCCATTTCAGATATCTCGATATGCATTGGACCTCGCCCCTCCATATTGCATTCTCGACTCGTCAGACTGAAGGCTTCTGAACTCGATCAAGGTAGTTGCACACTACACTTCGGCAGCTCAATTCGGTCTTTGTTGGATCCATTGTCAACTGGCCATCGTCCTCGGCCCAGAATGCTCCCAACTGATCTCTAACGTTGTGGCGTTTGGGCGAAGATTATGTTGGAATGAGCTCACCACTGTGCTGCAGAAATGCTAAACAGGCCACGGTGTTCTGCCACTATTTCTAAGGACGCAGTGGGTCAGCCATGGACCTCAAGTTAGACAAAAGCACATCATACCAAGGCAAGGGGTTCGCATCGTACTCATGCATCACTTAGCTATCATCTGGCATTTTGCAGTTCCTGGCTTATCCCTCACAAGGGTACACATTCGAAAATAGCTGGCGAAATGTAAGTGCTTGACGCTGCAGGATGTGCATTCTGGAGTGTTGTAGCAAATGCAGTACAAAAAGATTCATTCACGTGGGCAGCATTCATCGCAACAGAGATTTCATGGCCTGCATGTTGAGTGCGTTGTTTCTCCAGCGCAAGGGTTCAGTCGCAAATGCTAGGCTCTCACCAATGACACGTCGACATCATTCCTGATGCCAAGACCCCTGACAATCTCCACTTCGATGCCCGGTGCTGCAAGCACTGTGCTGCTGACAATCACCAGTTTTAGCACATCCTGAATGGAGATGCATGCTGCCTCGATTGCCCTCCTGCACACCCTGGGGGCAAGAGAAGATGCGACTCTGTGGGCTCTCTCCATTCTTTCTTCCACGGGCAGGCTACCATCATTGCCACATAAGAACAGATTTGTGTCTCCTTCCACCCTTGCTCCCGGTGTGAGGTCTGGAATGCTGATGTGCCTTTTGGCGATTGCCGAGTTCTGGCACAACGACTTCATTGTGGCCAATTGTGTCTCGTTGTACATCCCTTTGCTGGCACATATGTTGGCCATCTGCACTTGATGCACAGTGTAGGGAGGTACCCCCGTGGAGATAGACAGCATGACTGGCACCACCTCTGCAAAGTTATGGTGCATCCCCAGAACATTGCCAGACTCTGATGGCCGCCAGATTGATTGCATGGCTGGAGTCAGGATGCAGAAGAGTGATTGGCTGGCTGGAGTCAGGACGGTTATACAAGAATGGGCGATCTGAAGAATAGTGCCCTGTAAATCCCATTCTGTGGTGCCAGCTGTCCATTTCATGATTTCAGTCACTGCTGCAGGCCAAAAAATCACATTGTGATACCCATGATAATGTGGGGCATGAGGGAACCTTGAAGATCATCGTGAAGTTCTTGTAGGCCACCAGAATTAGGATGCTGTCCGATTAGGTGAGTTTACTGGAGAAGAATGACCAGCATGTCCCTTTCATGTTGCCTGCAGGAATGTATAATCTTGTGATTTTGGTAGTCGTGTACATCATCAATGGGCATCATCGAATGAATCCTCAGCTTTTAGATTGGGCATCAGCACTCAGTCGCGGGATTGGTTGGGCCCACAACATGTAAAAACTTCACATCCAGGGGCAATTTGTTTTTTCCTTGAACTTGTCATCGGCCTGTTTTCCCGGTTTGGTGTGCGGTTTGGTGTACCTGCCAATTTCTTGCATTGGTGCTTGCACAATACTCCAACTGTAATAATATAATACGGTGCAGTTGTTATGGCTTTCCTCCCTTCACAATACCAGGTGACCATCAGGCGCGCACACGCCTCTGTTGTCAAATTTCAGGCAGAGAGTCTTCCTGGGGCATTCCGAACACTTCAGAAAAAGCAGAACAAAATGCAGTGAGAGTTCCATCGTTTGCTGCAGTTTTACTCTCTGGAGTGAACTGAGTACTATTGATGTGTGGCACAGCTACTGTGTGCTGAGTACGTATGTCAATAAAGACCAGGCAAGGAGTCTGTGGCCAGTTCGACCAATAAAGCGCTAGGACACTGATGACACTGATGCGCGTGTGCTCCGTTCGAAGAAATGGGGCCCACATGGAAACAGAGGGACCTAGCCCACGCGCACTTTTCTACCTGTCCAGTGCCAGCATCCCTTCCAGGAACGAATCGGCGACCCTTGCTCCGATTTTTCGGAGGGGCTCGACAGCCATCGTTCACACCACGCCAATCGCCCGCTTCTCGGGAAACTCCATCCAGATGGGCCACCGAATGGCCAACGCAGCCACGCCAAGATCACCTCCCATGACGTTCGGACCTCGCAAGAGCCCGCTTGGGCCCTCTGAGCATTCGGGCACGCGCACATGAACCCCGACAGCCAGTGGGCCGGCGGTGCTGGACCCTGCCGATGCGCCCCGCGATCACTGTGATCTTTCACTGTGACTACCAGGCACAAGTGGCACGACCATGTACTGTTTAAGTACTGCGCCCCTTTTACCACTTCTTCCTTCAACAAGGACCGCTAACGCGGGGGTTCAAGTTGAAGGACGTTGAAGGCGCAATGCCCCGCGTTAGCAGCCCCGACAACAGTCCCGGTACCAAGGGCGGGGCATTCGACGGCGCTGGGTGCCGTGTCCAGAGTAGGCGGAGACAGCGGCCAGATTCTCAGTCGTCGCGGCCGATGTCGCCCTTCGCCTGCGACCGCGTCCAAGAGATGGACGCCCTTGGGGAACCGCCCTCCTCCTGCTCGACCGATGTGTGAGCCGATTGTGCTTCCGATGCGCGACCCTCCGCCGGCGGGGGAGGGCGCACACCTGGGCGAGGGGCGGGCGGGCTTGGGTGAGTTTGGGCGGGAATGGTCGATGCACGCAATAATGAGGATGTGCCGTTGATAGGTCGCTGGTGTCGCTGGCTGGTCCGCCACTGGGGAACCGCTTCTGGTGGTTCTGGTTTTGGGAACGAGCTGGAGGCAAAGGCGTTACAGAGAGATCCCGAACAGCGATGTCCCTGTACGGTCAGGCCATCCATTTAGTCCGTGTATCATTGATTATGTCGCATCACTGTCTGTGCTGATGCACGAGGTTCGGGGCGGGTGCATGTCAGAGGCAGGCTTGGTTTTGGCGCCGTAAAAACTGATCGTATTTACGTTTTTACGAGCAGAAACATTTTTTACGAGTAACAACAGTTTTTAGGTTTTTACGCGCAAAAATGCGTAAAAATACGTAAATACAAGGTAAAAACTGCCCGGTGTACATAAGGACAGTACATACAAGCTTACAGAGTCCGGAGAGTGGCAGCCAGACGCCCTGGGAGGGGCAGAAAACGAGTTTTTGTTAAACACCATCATCGGCCTTTCCAATGGCGAGGTGGACACTGCGTTGCGGGTGCTGCATATGATGGAGGACTGATCATTGTATGCAACTTTCATCATGTAACCTGGGCATCCCAGGGAGCCGTAAAAACGTAATGTTCGATTACAGTCCATTCTGCTCAAGTAAATGGCCACCACTGTAATCGAGAGAAAACCGCAGAGAAAGGAAAGGTCAATGTGCTCAGCAGAAATCACATTGAACCGCATGACATACGGTTACATTTAGCGGTCATGCAGCTGCTGAATGATCAAGGCAAACGTATGCACACTCAGCTTCTCTCCAGTGCACACGAATTGATGCATTTACAGCTGAGATGTCCTCCATCTCGCTGTTTTGCAATGCCGCTCATCAGAACCGTCCAGAATGAGCAACAATGACGTTAATTGAAGAGCGCTCTACGGGCAGCACGGACGGCTGTGACTGGGCTGTGAACTGGTCAAGGAAAAGGGCGAAAACTAGTCAGCTGGAGCCGCATGCTGACGGGATACAATACAGTTTGACGGTGATGGAATTTGGGTGTACAGAATTGGGTTTAGTATGCGATTATGGTAGATTGTCCAGTACTATTAGCCGGGGAAAAAGAGGCACGGTGTGTGCAGGGCGTGTGGTGATGGACCCTGAGTGAGAGGTTGGCCGGTTTGTAAGGGCCTTTTGAGTGACTTTCAGAGGGAAAAAGGGCCAATTCCTGACCCGTTTTGGGGAGACCATGAACCGTAGGGGGTGTCCTTGAATGGACCTGAACTTTTGCAAAAGGTCCTAGGACCTTGATGGGACAGGTACTGGCAGGGTATAGGGGTCCAGTGAGGCGTGATGGGACGTTGGGTGCGGCTGCTAACAGTACTTTGTGGTTTTGCACCTGTACGGGAGACCGCCCTTTTGATATTTCGTGTAATGTACCGTATGTCGGACGTGACCGCGCCCCCCTGCATCTGGTCCCCGCGGGTTGCGCCTGCGCCCCGCCTACGCCCGCTCTGCCCGGTCTGCTCGGCGCGCCGCAACACCCCAGCCTCCCCGACCGTGCAGGGACCGTCGGAAGCCCTCCCTCGCCATGGCCGAAGCATCCCCACGTTCCGCAGGCGGGTCGAACGTGCTCGCATTCGGTGTGGGCGGACCCTCCGGTTCCGCCATGCTCCATGGCGGAGCGGTGCTTTCTCTCCCTCCGGGGATATTTGTGGATCCGTGCACGCAGGGACGAAGGGGCCCGGGCGAGCCTTTGGTCGGCCCGGACGAAGCGGGCAAAGTGGTGCTCGCGTGCCGCAATGGGCTCGGTGGGGCGGAGGCATGGGCCATGGCCTCCGGCCCAGGAACGCCCCTCTTTTGGATCCATTCCGCTTTTGATGCCACGACTCGGTGGCGAGTAAGACACCTGAACGGCCAACTGTTTGCCGTTCACGCCTACTGGGTTGCGGCGATCCCCAACGTCCGGTTGGGCGATCGACTTCGGCGGAGTGTATTCGCCGCGAATTGGCGAGGCGAAGGAGTTTGGAGCACCTCCGAGCGAGATGCTTGGATGGCCGCCGAGCGCGACGGCCCGGACAGCCCGCCCGCGCCGTTCGCGTGGGCTGGAGAAGGGAGTGTGGGCGGCCTCGCCGAGGGAGACGGGGGGCTGCCGGTGGGGATGGTGGAGCGCGCCACCCGGGTGTACTGGAGGGTGGTCGCCGCGTCGCGTTGGAAAGCTTACGTAACAGCTGAGTGGGAGGTGGAGCTGCCAGGCCCGGAAGGAGGCTGGATGATGCAGGGAATTCAATTGAGGGCACGCATGTTGTACATGGGGGAAAGGGAGGTAGAATGGGTTAGGCAGCCTGGGGACAATACCCACTACGGGACTGTGGGGTGTGATGGGTGTACATGGGATGAAAAATGCATTAGGTGTATTTTTTGTTTGGATAGGGGGATTCTCCCTAATTTGATTTTTCAGGAACCTACTGCCATTAGTTCCTCGCAGCGTGAGTGGGAAGAAGATGTACAGCAGTACATTTTCATGGGAGTACTACCAAGAGGCGCTGACGGGTGTTGAGTAGTGCTGTAGTGTTCACAAGTGACTTTTTTGATTGTATTGTGTGACCCTTTGGAAAGGGTCAACTTGGAGAAGGTCAATGGGAACTTCTGAGGAGTACTAGGGGTACTGGGGCCTTTTCCTTGATGTGTCTGTTTGTTTATCCAAGGGTCACTAAAGTGTAGTGCCCTTGGAGCTGGCGGGGGTATTTAGGAGGGAGTGTTTGGGGTGTGGGTGCCCCCTCTCCCCTCTCTCTCCGCCCCCCACCCGTCCGTTTTTGGTTCTGGCGGTCTGAACGGCGGGTGCTCTGTTGAAAACGGTCGTGCTGTGAGTGTGTGGAGGTCGAACGTGGTCGAAGGGGAGCAGCTGTGTAACGAGCACTTTCGTTTCCGTGTGCCTTCGCCTCCTGACCCTCCGGGTCAATTGTCCTTGGGGTTGTGCACCGCTGCACATACCCATAGCTCGACGCCGAGCTCGATTCCCATTCCGTTGACCGACTGACCCGCGCGCGCCCACGTTGGGCGCTGACTTCGTCGACTCAACGACCCGTCTTCATCGTCCGCTGCTTGACGAGTGAGTGGAGCGCAGCGCTGGACCGCAGGGAACGAGCATCGACGACATCGGTTTGAGACATCTGGAGAATGGTCAGTACGCTCGTCATACTGAGCTACTGAGTGAGGTGTGGAGCATCGTTTCGCAGTTTGAGCGTGTATTTTCGTGCCTCTCGTCGAGCTGGTCAGCAGTTGCATGTTTCTCGTTGTATGTGAACGGCTAAGGTGAACTTGAACACGAAGTTCAGCTCTGGGGTTGCGCCTCGCTTCGGCAGCGCTCGACCACACCCCAAGTATCCTGTTGGGCTTGAATTTACTTGCTGTGGTGATTCTCGTTGTCCTGTGAGTGTTTATGAACTAAGTTGGTAAAAGTGCAGGAGCGGAACGCTCAGAAATGCTGGGCGATTGACAGGGCTGTGATAGTGGCTGTGTTTTTGGTGACTCTCATCGAGCGCATATGGCTGATCGTTGAGCCATATTGCTGTTCCTAAGTGTAGACATCCTCCTGTCGGTCCTTGTCAGCTGTTTGTAACATCATGGCACTCGAACAGTAAAAAAATAGCCGCCAAATTAGGCCCTTTTGCAATTTTTTTAAGCGCAAAAACGTAAAAGCAAAAACGTTAACGCAAACGTAAAAACCAAGCCTAGTCGCAGGCAGGTATGGACGCTGGCTTGGAGGCACAGCTGAGGGAACAGTTTCACAGAGAGATTACTGAAACAGGCATGCCCCTTTATGCTCAAGCAACCATCCGTCAACGATGGACCAGGCACTGTCATATCAGTGCCGCTGATTCAACAAGGAAGGGTCCGCTTTAAGGCGGTTGTGGCAATGCTGCCGAAGTGCATAGGCTGAGATTCTCCAGCACCCGCAACACAATGTCCACCTCGCCCTTGGCAAGGGCGACGATGGCGTGTAACAAAGGCTCGTGTTCTGCCCCCTTCTGGGGATCTGGCTGCCACTCCCCGGAATCCGGAAGTCTGTATGTACTGTCCTTATGTACGCGGGGCTGCATTTACGTTGTATTTGCATTGTTTTACGCATTTTTATGCGTAAAAACGTAAAACTACTTTCACGCTTGAAAACGTAAATACGATCAGTTCTTGCGGCGTAAAACCAAACCTGTGCACAGCCAACGCGCCCTCTGCCAATAAAGGCAATTGACACACACACGAATCAGTTGCATGAGTTGCATTCAAGTGTATCAGTCATTTCCCATTACCGCCACCTTGATAGTTTGTGTCTGCAGGCATGATGAGCAGCTGATCCGCGCCAAGGCATGTGAACAAAGGTGGATCTACCCACACATGGACTTTGGAAACTGCTAAAGCGCGTGACAATCCATGTGGAGGGGCGATTTATCCCTTGTGAATGCCAGTGGCATTACGCCATTAGGAAAAAAAGGGCCAAATAACACGTGTACAAAATTTATGGGTTTATTTTATTTTTGTGTTCTTAGCGTGCACAAATTTGATGAAATGTGTTTTATGCGTGTTCGAAAAAGTGTTATTTGGTCCCTTTTTGCCAATGAGCAGGCCACACGCGTGCCCGGGGGAGGCTTCCACAACTCCACAGTCGAAACTCCGGAGTGGAACTCCCCTCATTGGCTTCTTGCAGGAGGCCCGCTGGGATGAGAATTTCCGTGGAAAAGGTTATCCGTGGACCAGGCGCTTCACAAGACGATCGCAGAATGTGTCCCTTCGC
The DNA here is from genome assembly GCA_905146915.1 of Ostreobium quekettii. Taxonomy (NCBI): domain Eukaryota; kingdom Viridiplantae; phylum Chlorophyta; class Ulvophyceae; order Bryopsidales; family Ostreobiaceae; genus Ostreobium; species Ostreobium quekettii. The sequence continues at coordinate 29,752 of CAJHUC010002064.1, forward strand.
GAGGTGGACCCCTCGGTGTCCGCATCAGCTAGTAGCTGGCGACCCAGTCGGGCGCACCCCAACCTCTCGCAACGGGCCCGCAACCCCTAGGGACCGACAGACGACGCCCACCGGCCAGCAAGCTGCGATCTCACAACCGCGGACACTGACCCCCCGGAAGCTGGAAGGAGAAACCGGAAGGTGCAGGCCGCAGGGGCCCCCGTGGCTGCTTCGTGACCCTGGCAGAAACCCCGCTGCCACACGCTGCCACACGCGGAGCCCTTCACCGCAGTGCTCACCAAAGCCCCCCTTTCCGCGCGACGCAAGGCCCACGACACGCGCCCCTCCCACCCCCTTTGCCATCCACCGCCCTCAGTCGGACACAGGACGCGAGATGCCGCCCTCGGTGCCTCCGGAGGCATCCACGGATCCGGCCGCGCGGGCAGGCTTCGATGCCGCGCCGTCGGCCGCGTCACAGCACGCCAAACCTCACGGCGACGGCCGCGGCCCGCGGGGACCCTGGGGGGTGCTCTGCAGCACGCTGGCAGCCGCCAAGCGGGCATTGTTGCTCGCATCAATGCCTGGCGCATCCCACAAAACCTCCCCGCTGCAAGACGCAGGGACGGCCCTCTGCCGGGCGTTCCTAGCCGTGGCGGGGTTCTCCACCGGCGCCCTGGAGGTGGACGACTCCGAGATGCTGTGGGTGGTGGACGGGGCAGCCTACGACCTGACGGACTTCGTGCGCCACCATCCCGGCGGCGAGAAGTTCCTGCTGCGCTCGCGTGGGCGCGACATTACCGTCACCTTCAACACATACCACCCCAACCCGGACAGGGTTCGGCCCGTGCTGGCGAAGTACCGGGTGAGGGATGCCAGGCCGGGCGACGTGAACAAGAGTATGTGCGACCTGCCGGCATTCCTGATCGGCGAGGACTTCGATGCGGCGAGGGACCTGCCACGCTACGCCGAGCAGTCCGGTCACCTGCTGCCGGCGCTGCGGGCGCTGATGTCCACGAGGGAGATGCGCGAGAAGATCAAGGCCGCAGATCGGAGTTTTGACGTCGTTTCTGCGGGCATTTTCGGGCTTTATGTGGCCCTGCAGGCGGCCTTCCTGGCGGGCAGTCTGGGCATGGCGCCGTTCGTGGCGGCCATGGTGCTGACGCGCATAGCGCTGGCCGGGGCGGGCCACTATTTCCTGCACAGAAGCGCGGCCTGGCCGTGGGGGATCCTGGGCTTCGCGTTCGACGTCAACTATGTGGGATTCGCACTGGTGTCCACGGACGGGCACGTGATGCTGCACCACGCGTTCACGATGGCGCCCGGGGACGTGAAGCGGGGGATCTTCGACGCCATCAAGAGCCTCCCGCGGCTGTACCGGCTGCCGGTGCACACGGCGCACAAGCTGGCCCAGACGGTGACCGGGGTGTTCATACGGGGCAGCATCGTGCAGGTGGGCAAGTGCGGGGTGGGGCGGCCGTTCGCATTCTGCTGTGTGCCTGTCGCGCCGCTGTTTGGCGGACATATGCTTGCGGTGTGCTGAATGTGACTCAATGTTGCCGTTGCACGGGAGGATGTGGGGAATGACGCACGTGTCGTCATTGGAGATGGAATGGTGTGTAGCCCGCTGTGTGCGTTGACGTGTGTCGCAGCTGGGGATTGAGAAGTGAGGGAAACGATGGAATCCTGTCGTAGGCTGTGTGCAGGAGGACATCTGCTCCATATTTCCGTCATGTTGTACAACAAGCTGCATCACCGGTTTGCTCTGTTTTTCCCTCAACTTTGTGTCATCGCGGCTCGTGATTCACAAGGGGTAGACCTGATGACTCAAGTTCTCCTTTTCTAGAGGGCAAGCTGTGGTTTCTAATTGGATGCATCCAATTCACACTCCGCCAGGGAAAAAAGGGCCAAATAACATGTCTTCAAACGTGTACAGAGTTTACGGGTTTGGGTTATTTCCGTGTTTTTAGCATGCAAAACGCTGATGAAATGCATGAATATGTGTTCGCAAAAAGTGTTATTCGGTCCTTTTTTGCCTGGTGCTTGCGTCTTACGGGGACCATATTCCCAACGATGTGAGCATCCGGCACCGGAACGACCGCAGGGATCATGTGACCAGCACGCACAGCTGAATTGCTTGCCGTTTTCTTGCACCTCCTTGCAGATGATCGAGACCGCCAAGGGAAGAATGCCTCGAGACGGCCATCTCATATTCGCCGTCTTCTGCCTCGTCAGGCTTGCGCTGGTGGCCGAACTCGTCACCTTCTGCGTGCTGGGCCACTTCCGCGTGTGGTTCCTGCAGTTCTTCTTCACGCTCTGGATCTCCACCTTCCAAGTGGTGGCTAGCCACGACCTGGACGCCCCCTGCCCGCAGCCCGACCCCAGCAACGACTGGGCCGCCTTCCAAGTGGCGCACTCCTACGACATGATCTTCACGGGCTGGAAGTGGGCGGACTGCTTCCTGACGGCGGGTTTGGGCCCCCACAGGGTGCACCACGTGCTACCCTACCAGCGTAGCGGCTTCGCGAACATCATCAGCGAGCCAGCGCTGCGGCGCCTGTGCGAGCAGAGGGGCATGGCGTGGGCCGCGCCGCTGAGTTTTTGGAAGCAGCGATTTCCTGTGCTGGTTAAGCGGTACCTGCTTGCCCCCGCCCACTCTGGCGCCGTGCGCGGGCTGCGCGGTGTCTTGAGGGAGCATCTTTCGTTGGAGGCTTTGAGGGGTTGCGCCCGCCACGTCTATTTGGGAGCGCTCGGGGAGGGGTCGTTTTAGCGTCCGGAAAGCGGGTGGGCTGCAGTGGGCGAATGGCGCAACGGTGCGTCTTGGCCCGTCAGCGCTGTTGACAACTTGGGTGCCCCCGCAGATTTGAATGCTCCGCACAGGTTCTGCAGGTGATTGCAGTTTTGATGCTATTCACTGCCTCCACTGTAGCCGGCGCATCTGCTCAATATCCGTTAAAAAAGGGGGAGCAGTGTTAACTTCTTTGCGACTGTTCGCGTGCCTTTGTGGCTATGACCCAGTCCTAGCTATTAGATAGGAAGTTGGTTAAGCCGGCAACAAATCATTTATTGTTGGCAAGTGTTCGTAACGTGTCGCGGTGGAATCATTAGGGCAAGAAACAGAAGATTAGCATCCATGCCTTGGTGGTCGTGGCCAAGAGCTCCAATAGCTCTATTGCGCGCAGTTTTTGGTTGAGATACATGAGTGCAAAGACTTAATCCGCATCCCTAGCATGTGACATACGTTTCTGTTCACTTGTCGATGAATGGGTTCATTATGATAGACAATTGAATCAAAACGAGGGACGCCTTGTTCCAATATTGGTGCAGATTCGTGCGTGTCACAAGAGCGCGTCACGCACGAGTCGTGCGCAGGATAGTGGTCATAAATATTTGTTACATTCGCTATCCACAGTTGCCACTCGTTCAGCTTTGCTCCTTATTCAAAATGGGCGCTGAGGCCTCTCTGAAACAAAGGAATCCAGTCACGTCTTCAATTGAATGATGCAAGCCGTCATTTGTCCCACCGAGTTGCCTAAGACATCTGAACTGCCATCACCCACCACATCCCCTCTGGGACAGAAGCTTTGCAATATAATGCCACAAAGGTCCCAGGCCTGGGACCCACCCACCCTAGGGTGTTGTACAATTTGGCACCGAGCATCCTGACATCAACACAGACTCTCCGAAGCTCGCTGCCTATGCTGAATGAGCTAAAGTAAGAAAGTAAGACGGTTCACAAACCTCGAGAGAACGCCCTGTTGCCAACTCTTTATCATCTGCATTCTCTCGTACTCAATGCGCGTTCAAAAAGTTCCGGGACCACACCACGAACCAATGCAACGTCACGTGCGACATGACGCCGCGGGATCACCTACCCAACTGCCCTGCATTCGGCAAATCACCTTCACTCCCGGGAATAACTCCTGGACTTAAATTACTCGAATTCAGATTTCCACCTCAGCCAATTTATGATAAACAAAAAAGTCTCAGGAGACCATTCGACGCCGCCCGGCCCGCACAGCGAGCCCTATTTGGTGGGAAGCAATCGGTGACGAGTCCCCCAATCAAATCCTGCGACAAAGAATCAAGCGGCCAATCCCCGTACTGTACACAATTCGTCAAAATTCCTGTAGTTTCTAACACCCGTGCTGTTTCATTCAGGTCATTATCGTCATTCCGTCAGAAGGGGGGTGGCGCCTGCTGGCCGGCCCTGCTGTCCCACGCCCGTTCCCGGCTCCTCCCGGCGCCACAAAACCGAACGCCTGCGAGCTCAGAGGGACCAGATCGGGCTGCAGCGCCACCAACGTGCGAGTGCACAGTGCCAGGCGTTGTGCGGACTTGCGATGACGCACCAAAGGACAGATCTGTCCGTCCAATTGGCGTCTTGAAACATTCGCCGCCCCACAGGCGCCCCAGGGCCGCGCGTCGCTCACCCCCCAGTCAAACGACACAGATCCGCCAACATACCGGCGCCCCTACCCCGCGGCAAGTGGGTCAGGCAGGGGGGGCATTATTTCCTTGCCTTTGATTCGGTTCGGTCAAGTCGCGCCGCTGGTCTTCGGCACGCATCCCCGCCCTATCCCTGCGCGTGGGCGCCCGAGTGCTCTCCTGGCTCGTCCTCGCCCCGCCAATCCCCGCGCCGGGCAGCGGGATCCCCCAGGCCCCTCCGCGGCGAGGGGATCCAGTCGAAGACGGCGCGGTCGTGCTCTTCGCGGGTCGGCGGCCGTTGACCGCTGACCGCCGCCGACATGGCCGCTCGCGCGGCCTGTGAGGCGGACGCGGCTCCGATGGAGCGCATGAGGTGGTCCCCCGCTCCGACGACCAGTCTGCGCACCTGATCTGCGTCTGGGTCCTGGCGATGGAACGGAACCGGAAATTAATCCCTCTTTCTTGTGATTGTCGATCCTTGTTTAGACAGCCTAAAGCCTAAAATCCTAAAACTGACCCACGTTAGCCTTGTCAGCAGAAGAAGAAGGGATCTTCAAGGAAAAGAAGTGAGGGCTAATATATTCTCGCTTCAGACTAGCGGCAATCCTCGCGACCAAGGTTGTCCAATCGTGACCAACATGGGCCGCCCCTCTGGACCGCGGCCCTTTCAGCGATTTGGGATCGCAGTTGGGAAAACGCCACCAAAACCTAAATCCTATCCTGCACCACTATATCGGCGGAGTTCTTGCAAATTTGAAAAGTTTGCCGGAGTTCTCAGTACCTTCTCGGATATGCAACAGTTGCGGTGGTTTGTCCTTTGACAAATGCGCCTCTCTCTAAATTTCAACGACACCTGGCTGAGGCGGACTGTTGTACCGCATCCGCTATCGACGGATGCTTTAAGGCAGGCAACGAGCTTTGCCCGACTGTCTGCTTGCTCTTGCAACTTGAGAGATGTTAATTTAACATTATTAGTAAAGTAACATTATTAGTATTAGTAAATAATATTTATTAACATGATTAACGCCAACCTCCGGGGAGCAAACCCTGCGGCCAACCGTCACCACACCATTTCACTGAAATCCGGCTTGTTCCAGCTGCCAAACATCGAAATTATTCAAAACAGACATTTGGAACAAACTAATGGTGTCGCTAAGCCGGTGCACGCAGTGCCAAGGCGCAGTGATAAGTTGGTGCAAGCAGCGAAGACCGCAGTGGTACTGGAGGAGTGGGTCAATTGAGGCTGCTGAAATGCCACAGACCTGTGGCGTATCAGCAGTCTCAGCTGACCCACTGCTTGCCTAGGCAAGAATGCAGCGCGCTGAATGGACACCAGAGACCTTCCAGGTCTGCAGTCCTCTGCCCTGTCTTCGTGGGAGTTTCGTCATAAATATCACAGAGGGTGGGTGAGGAGTGGGGTATTTTGTGTCCAGACAGGCACCCTCTTGAACTCAAGCGCCAATGATGGAGATTTCAGACGCCTTGAGAAGTGCCAAGCCTGAAAGGTGGTCCCCTCGGTCCAAAATACTCAGGCATATGGAAGCCACCCAGAACAACTCAGAGCTGCTGGATCCCAACTGCGTGTACATGCTTGGTGTGCACTACTGGTGGGCAGCTTGCACAAGATAATGTACACACCCATTTTTACAACAGAAAAAACATTGTTATACGGGAAACTGCCATAGTACTCGCGGCGCCACCAATCGTTGTCCGGAAATCGATCGGCACGCGAACTGGTTCATTCGTCTCGAGGCTCCCATTCAATACAGCCCTTGTTCCTCTTGCCCGGGTTAGAAAAAATTACTCTAGTGCGAAATCGTCTCAAAGGGTGTTCCCAGTGCAACCGGAGATCACACTAAGGGATGTTGGTTGCGCCACGCCGCTCAGCTCTCACCTCCCGTAGCATCCTTTGTTCGGCCCCCAGAATCCTGCACATCCCCTGCCGCAGCAAACGGTCCCTGTGAACACTCGCTTGGCCACATACCTTCACGGGACTCCGCATACCTGCTTCTGGAGTCTGGAGCCTGAGGATGCTACTGTCTGAGTGGACGAAGGACCGCGCCCATGGAAAATGCAACTGCAAGGCTACCACCGTATGCCTGAGAAGCACCAGCCGGCCATAACAGCGAGTGCTGTTGTCGCTAATTCACCGAGCGCAGCCGCGAATGCAGTACACGTGGAAAAAAAGGGCCAAATAACACATGTTCAAATGTGTTATAACTGGGCAAAACGTGTTCAAAATGTGCTCAGAATGCGTTGAAAATTGCCAAAAAGTGTTATTGGGAACACGTGGTGCGCTGGCGGCCAGTTGGCGCTGCAGCAGTCGCCAATCAACAGCAAACCGTACAGCAGCAACACATGTGTTGCATGTTCCACTTCACAATTGAACGTCGTTGGCTGCTTCTAGCTGGTGCTCCAAAGGCCCGATGCCACGCCCAGTATCCGTGACGACAGCCGCAACACAAGTAGTGATTTCACGTCATTTCCATGTCCTTGACACGGAACAAGACGACACTGAACGCATGCACATTCCCAGCCAGGTCTTTGACGCTGTGCTCAGCCTCGGGTCACTGCGACCCTTTGCTTTAGCGCGGACGGTGCAGAGGATAATTTTCCAGGGATCGAACCGGGTATTACTGGGCGGGGTGTCCCACTGCTCTACCAAACCACCTCGACCAGGGGTAGGAAGAGGGTAGTCCAACCCCTTAAGTACCCTTCCACCCAACACCCCCGTCTCACGTGCATTGGCGCCCAATCAAGCCACCAGCCGCGGCGCGCGGATTGGCGCGCCCCGGCCAATAAAAAGCCGCCGAGGGCCATTTCAGTCGCCGTGGGAGGTTGGTTCCCGTGCGTCCCGCCCCGCCTGTATGGCCCCCGAGCGCCGCGGCCCCGCAAGACGACGCAACAGCGCCAGATAAGGGCCTGTGAGCGTCCACGTCAGGACTTGCCCGCGGCGTTCATACAAGCTTCAGGTAATTTTCCCGTAACTCGGCCGAAATTCGCCCACCCCTACTAAACCCGTCCGTCCGTCCGACGGCCGCGTGGGTCAGTTCCAGCCCACCCAACGCCCTCGGCACGCCCTCGCCGCAGTCACGTTGCCGCCCTCGCGTCAGAGGGAGCGGAGGACAGCCGCTCTCGCCCGGCGGGCGCTCGCTCACCAGCACGCCGTGCAGCCTGCTCCTCAGGCTGCCAATCTCGGCCTCGAGGCCGGCGTGGGTGGACTGCAGGCGCCGGCATCCCGCCTGAATCTCCGCCACCGCGCGCTGCAGCTCGTCCACCTGTCGGCATTCCGCGAACGGTAGTCATGCATGCCGCTGCAGCCCGTCTCGGAGCGCCGGTTGCGAGGAAACGATTGGAGGGGAAGGGGGCGCGGAGGCCGCCCGACGGGGCCGCGGTGCGGGCGCAGCCCGGGATGGCTCGCGGGCCGCGTTTCGTGACGGGCCGGCCGAAAAAGGGGGAAGCCGCATGGAATGCGGAACACAGGGGGCCGCGCGGTGCTGCGCTGCCGACCAGCAGGCGGGGGTTGTGTCCCGCAGACCGTTCCCCTCGCCGATCAGACCCACAATTGCGTTCGATCGCCAAACTGCGCCCGTCGGGCCGGGCGCGTGACCGAACAATCCCGCGCCCGTCACACAAATCATGCCCCTCACCTTGCCGCTGCCCCACGCCGCGCGGGCGGCGCGATCCTGCCCCCGGCGCCGAAAGGGCTCCGCCCCGTCAAGCGCGGATCGCCCCCCGCGAGCGGGCAGCATCCGGCGAGCTCCCCCCCGTCGAGCTTTTACGGTACGCGCTGCTTGGATGCCGAGTCGATCGAGCCGGCCAGTGGCCTTTGGGGACCCGCGGATAGGAATGCGGTGGTTTGGCGCCGAGACAGGGCGTTGGGCACGGCGGCGTTGGGAGCGCGGTGGGCGCAGCGCGACCAGGTGGCAGCACGGGCCGTGGCGTTGTCGCGGAAGGTAGGGCGCATGGTAAGGGGGAGTGGCCAACGAGACCCGGGGAGGCTTGAATGTAGTAGAGGGGCGGGGGTTGCGCGGCGTTGGCGCCCGCGTGGCGTCGGCATTCGGGTGCCGTCCGGCTCGGGGGCCCGGCTCACGGTGCTCGCGATGCCTGCGTCCGGAATTGACAATGTCCAGGCTTGGGGACTTTGCCTGTTTTTGTTCTGAATGTGTGGTAATGCGTGCATAATACTTCCTTTGTCCCATAACAAATGAGCCCTGTACAGAATCGCTGTATTTACATTCGTTTACACTGACCATCCACTACTTTGCTCCTGTCCACGATCCATGACCTGTTGCTTTCTATCCTCACCTGGTTTGCCTGTTGCTCAGTGAGATCAATGATCCTAATAATCTAATTTGATTATTGTTTTTATTATAACTGATCAGATCTCTCATGAGAACCTGGCCAATTAGCTACAACGAAGCTAATTCGTGCGGCCAGAAACGGGTAAATTACACAGCGGCTCCAAAGTTTGAAATCTAGACTCAGGCTTGGTTTTTACGTTTACGTTTACGGTTTTACTCTTACGTTTTTACTCTTACGTTTTCACGCGTATAAACGTAAATTTGCAAAAGGCCCTATTTTTACGGCTATTTTCACTTTTTACGGCTCCCTGGGACACCCAGGTTGTACGATGAAAGTTGCATACAATGATCAGTCCTTCGCCAACTCCAACACCCGCTACACAATGTACATCTCGGCCTTGGCAAGGGCGATGATGGCGCTTAACAAAAACTCGTTTTCTACACCTTCCAGTGCGCCTAGCTGCCACTCCGCGGACTCCGTATGTCTGTATGTACTGCACTTATGTACACCGGACAGTTTTTACGTTGTATTTACGTATTTTTACGCATTTTTATGCGTAAAAACGTAAAAACTATTTTTACGCATAAAAACGTAAATACGATCAGTTTTTACGGCGTAAAAACCAAGCCTGTCTAGACTGCTGCTGCTCCTGAGCTTCTGTAATCGGCAGCGTTTGCACACAAGAAGGTATGTGGACGGCACTGGCGCAGCACTTGCACATTAAATAATTGTCGGCAGAAACGGGTGTGTGGTCATAGTGCGCTGTGAATTGTTCATTATAAAAGGGGCGAGTAAATGGACGGTTAACATTGAAACATGTTCACATACGAACCTGTAAACTATTGCTCCATGTGGAAGCACTCACGAGATTTAGGCATCAACTAGAAGGATTAGCGATGGACGGTATGCAACGACACAAGGGAGATACTGTTCTTGGCGCTTGCGGTGTGAGTTTGGTTAAAACAAAAGCAATAGTGGGATACAGCAGAGGCAGAATAATTGTCCAGAAGGCTGGGCATGCTGCAGACCTATTAGGCTGATTGGCTGCCAGCAAATTAAAACATACTGGGATGGATAGATTAGATAGTTGAATGGTAATGACGGTAGTGTAAGTACCCAACAGCTGGGATCAGAAAGTGGAAATTAGGAGGTGATTGGAAAACCATGGTGGGACACAACAGGTCGATTATGCAGAATTCAGGTTTAAGCAGACAACCTGGGTAGATTTTGGCGGAGGGCGCCAAATCTGCAACATATTGCCTACCTGGCATACCAGGCCTTTTCAATCAAAATCTCCCGCGGCCAAGGAGCCTTGCGGCTTAGATTTCATGGTCTGCCTGATCTCGTTTTGCCAAGATCACATCAAGGCAGCCTCTGACGCTCCCGCTATACTTTCATTGGTGCACGTCCTGCAAAGCAGCCACGTTGCACAAGGGCTGGTGATCACCAGCGTCAATACCAAAAAAAGGTGTCATGCTGTTCTCAACACCGCATAATGACCACCGTTGCACTGGGTAGACCACTTATGCATTATGGTGTGCGACTTGTACGCACTTCAAAAATATTGTTTATATGCAAGGCATTCTGAATTTATACAAAAAAAGAAAAATATGTTCTAGAATTCACAAAATTATTTTTCCTGTGATGGGGCTTTTGTGAGCGTCAAGTTGACTGTTGTGGGAGATGCCATCTGATTCAGAGTATGTTTTATGAAGTGGGCTGCATTGCGGCGACGAGTGGGTATCTCTGAAACGTCGTGTGGCTGGTTGTTGATGGATGATGGTCGTTGCCATATGAAAAGAAGAGTTCTGTGGGTGCAAAAAAAATCGAATTGTTCGGTTGCAGGGGTCGTTGCCACCATCGGCAAGGCTTTTCTCTGTGGGAAGGGTGAACAAATATGTAGCCCCTGGGCGTGTTGTGTGTGGTGTGGCCTTGCGTCTGGCTGTGTACCAAGGCCGTTGAAGCATCGGCGATCGTGGATTCGCGCTTCCCGTGTGCACTCCGAAGGGGGCCGTTTGAATCGCATCAACGGCCATTCCTGCAACAACGCTTTGTTCCTTGTTTGGATCGCCGATCCATCTGCTACTGTTGGCGTCAACATCGGCTTGTGCCAAAACATAGATGACTGTGACGATTGCATGAGCTGGCGTCCAGTACGGTCCAGCGTGGGGAAGATATCGGCAAGCAATATCCCAAGGGAAGGTCGGATTTCGGGCGCATCAACCGCATTTGGATTAGTAAGAGATTTATATTGTCATGAGCCGTTGAATTCGGGTGGCGAAGAACGGACCACTGGACGACCAATGGGGATGGGAGCCAATGTTGGGTCGCGGGACAGAATACATGCCAGATCTTTGGACACGATTCTTTGTAATAAACTTGCTCCGGACCCACGTCTCACCGGCACCCAGGCCTGCCGCTTGAGGCGACCTCTGTGTTATTTTGTCCTTGTCGCATCTCGAACGCGCCCGCCTTGTCCCATCCAGGATATCCAGGATCGATCCAGTGGATAGGCTGCGGAAATCCTTCATCAATAATTCGCAACGCCATAGGACATGTTGTGGAGGAGACTGTGAGGAGAAGGAGACTACCATGGTATATTCAACCTTTCCGCATGGTAATGTAACGTTTGGCCTTTTTGTTGGAGGAAACAATAAAGCAAACAACGCCTTTTGCCCATTTTTTGCGGAGCACAAAGTGTAGTTGTAGAATATTTTGATGCGGAAGGGTTTGAACGTACTACGATGTACCCTTTGGGAATGTGTTGCATCCTGCGACGTTTTGAACGAACGTTCACGTAGCCAAAGGACTCATGCCTCAGATGCAGCACGGGTTGATAGGTCAGTAAATACGTACAGGGGCTAAAGAGACGCTGAGTTCATATTGAAGTACGTTTGAGGCATGTGTTGATTGCATTGGCTTGAAGTGCATTGGATGGATGGGAAACCATAACTTGTTATATCTGGTTTTCTTTTCCAAGGCCTATTTTCCCCTCTGCCTCAACCTGGCTGTCATTATGACGGCTCACTCAAGGAGAATGCGGCGCAAGAAAGGCAGACAGGGGTGCGATACAAATACAGCCTCCAAAGCAGAAGACGACATTTAGTTCTGGAAGGGTGACGAGTGCACTCACCCCGGACAACGTCCTCCAGAGCTGGTGCTGACGTTCCTGTGGGCTGTCCCCCAAAAGGTGTCAGGTGAGACGCGAACTGAAGCAGGAGGCTTGCAATGCGATATGTGGGCCCACGGCCACCGCCCTTCTCGCCCTTGCACGACGCAATCGCGACGATGCGGCGGTGATGAAGGGCGCCCGGTCCCCACGCCCCAAGCAGCGCAACTGCCAGCGGCACAGAGCCGACACGATCGGAGACACTACAAAATTAAATGTGAAAACGGAGAAAGGTGTCCCTGTCTCAACTACCAGAGCGAACCCCAGGACGCTCCCCCTGTGGGCGCGGGCTCTCACGCGCAGAGGCCCTTGTGGGGCCCGAGAAACAGCGCTGTCCCATCAGATCGCCCGGTAAACGACTCACAAAAAATCCTGCCTCGCAGACCCCAACCCTAAAATAATCAATTCCAGTGCATGCCATGGCCGCACCGCAACACGGCACCGGCCTCCATCCAGAAGCTTTATTCCCAACGAGGTGGGCGCCTCGCCCCTGGTGTGCTCCCTTCCGAGTTGTCCCATCGCTCACATTACCCCCAGATGACGTCATTGACACTCTCTTCGCCACCAGTTCCCTTCCTTCGATTCGTCTGCCTCCAAGCCGGGTCCCTCCAAAGCCAGGGGTCGCGAGGTGCCTTTCCTCTTCGGAGAGCTTTCGTGCTGTGAGTGTGCGAAACTAAGCTGTGTCGATCTCAATGAAATACATTCCTGTACAGTGTCGGTCGCCGTCGATCGGCCCAAAATGTCTTGCATGGCCATAGGCGAAGCCACAGGGCTTTGTGGAAGTAGCTCTCCCTACCTCCCACCAACAACTCTTGCAGGGCTAACTACTGTGTCATTCCTCTTCAATTGACTATTGTATTCCTCGCTGCACACTCATTTTCTACTTTCCCTCGCCCATGGCTTGCAACACCACAATGTCCCCATATTCCAAGAGTGGTGGCTCCCTGTGCCTGCGTCCTACGGAAATGGATGCTGGAGCTGCACCCAGGTAAGGCTCCAGCTCCACACAATTCGACTGCTCTAGGGCCCAACACCCAGTCGCTGCAACCGGTGCGAAAGATCTTGGAGGCTTGTGTCCGGTTTCCTGCTTGCTAGGTCATTTGTTCTTCTCGTTTGATCGGTCTGGGGTGGTCCAGCGCCCACAATGCCAAGCTTGTCCGCTATGGGCGCTGCCCCCGATTCGTCCCCTTCCACGCCCCGACGTGGAGATGGGATCCATTCGTGGATGCGGCATGCTTTGTCTTTGAAGCAAGACTGGCTGGTTTGCTTGGCCTGCGCACGTTCAGCCATTTGTGCAGGGGCGAATCTGTGGCCATGCTGATGGCGTTGGCCTGTAGCACCTATGCTGCCGGTAGTCTCCAACATGCGCTGCCGCAACTTTGGTGTGTTGGAGTTGCCACTGCACTCCTTGGCCTGGGCCTGCAAGCATAGCATCCTTTCAGCCTTCCTTTCACAACCCTAATGTCTATACTGCACTGGGCACCATCAGTGTAGCATCCATGCTCCATAGATAATCTCTTGGTTTTGAGTGAACATGACAAAGGAAATGTGGTTTTCATGCTCTAGCGCACGATGAATTGATGGCAAGAATTGGAGGCCGTGAGGAGACAGAATGTGGGTAATAATGCAGCAGCTGTGGCTTGTGCGAGGCAGAACCGAGCTTGAGGCTTTGTCCACTTCCAGTTGTGCCATCTGCACCACCCAAACACAACTCCCCATTCTGTGTGGCCTGTTGTTCACTCAGCCAACTGTGTTGTCCACAGCTGGGTCACCTTAGCACGCTGTGAGTACTTCTGCGCCAGCAAGTGGATAATCTGGATTGACAAAGTGACAATCTGCTGCACAAGGGGCCACGGAACACAAAGAAATGGCATAACTGCAGTGTTACGAGTGGTCCCATACTTAAACAAGTGACCATGTCATGTGCGGCAAAAACATGAACACACAAGCAGACGCATATTGAACAGCAACATCACATTGTGGGATCCTCACCTCCATCGACCTCCGGTGCTCAAACTCTAGCATCCTGCACCTCACCTGGATAACAGCACACAAACTCTCAGCTTGTCATGGATACAGCAAAACTACCTGCAGTGTGCCACTGAACACCGCCACAGCCTACAATATCAATCTAGCACAATGCGGTTCTGGCATTACACACCGACTCACAGTTGCTACACGGAGCCCTTGTCATATGCAACGACGATCGCATATGATAAGATGAGACGTCACGGGCAGATGTAGTCGAAATAGTCGGCGATCGTCGCCCAGCGGGTCCAGAGACACCAGTCAAATGTATGCCACACCACATCCAGAGCGCGGATGGGGCAGGCGGGAGGCCGTCAACGCCGCCATTTTCCTCGCCAGGAAACCGCTGGCACCCCACCTGGTGATCGCCGCCACCTTCGCTTCACCTCCTCGCGTTCACTCGCGCGGAGCAGCACAGGGCCATCGATTGAGTTTGGGGGATGGCCTGTTGGCGCTTTGTGGGGAGCCACGACGAGCAAGGGGCCCGACTGACATGTGGCTCCGCGACAACGGGGGGCGATGCGCCATCGCCGCCCCGCCCCGCAGCGCTCGCGCCCACGCCGCCGCAGCAGCCTGCAAGCGCCTGGCAGCCACGCCGCCGCGCCACTGCCGCGCGCTTCAACGCTCTTGCGGATAGGACCCCAGGGGCCAAGCAGCCCCCAGCAGTTCACGCGAACTTCGCGGACCCAGCGCCTAAAGTACTGGCGCGAGCCCACGGGGGCGCCAAGGTACGCGCCCTTCCACGGCCCCTGCTCGTGCCCGCGCCCCCACGCGGGGGACCCAGGGCCCGACCCATTTATGCGTTCGGGCGTGGTCACCCACCAGGATGGACGCCAGGCTGGCCCTCATGCTGCCCACGTCGTCCTCCAGGCCCGCCTGCGACGCCCGCAGCTTCACGCAACTGGACTGCAGCTCGTCCACCGCCCGCTCCAGTGCGGCCACCTGCGGGGGGGGGCACGACGGTGATCGTCAGCGCCACTGCCGGGAATTGGCCTCGAACGGCCTCGGACGATCGGCCGGGCCCGATCGACCGCGGGGCTGCAGCTGCGCGAGAGCCAAGCGCGGACGCCCGCCCGCCGCGGACGTCGACAATCGGACTGGGCGAACGTTGGACGCGGGCGGGGAAGCAAACTGGCATTGAGCCGCGAGCGCAGAGGGGGCCCGGCGAGACGCAGCCGGGCCCAAACTGCACAGATAACCCCCTGAAGGTGAGGGGCGGGCCGACACCGCACGCCCATCCTCCTTCCCACCACCAGCCGACATCTCACGCCGCGCCCAAACGCGGCAACCGC
Source organism: Ostreobium quekettii (assembly GCA_905146915.1). Taxonomy (NCBI): domain Eukaryota; kingdom Viridiplantae; phylum Chlorophyta; class Ulvophyceae; order Bryopsidales; family Ostreobiaceae; genus Ostreobium; species Ostreobium quekettii. The sequence continues at coordinate 44,950 of CAJHUC010002064.1, forward strand.
TCGGGCGCACCTTGCCGTCATTCCCGCCGATCGCGGCGCCGCCCGCGCGCCAGCCGCCCGTCCAGCCTGCCGCACGGCGCACATCTGCCTCCTGCCCCCTGCGCGGCTCTCCGCACGGCGGGCGCCCCTCCGACTCGTGACCGACCTCCGCCAATCGCCCCTGCACCGCCGATGCCAGCCATCCCAAACGTCAGCCACAGGCCGCCGCGCCCGCCTCGGGCGCATCACTCCACCCCCGCTACGGCCCGCGCCCCCGGGACGCCCGTGCGCCCGTCGTAGGAGGATCCCCCCCCAAAAAAAAACACACCCCAACCGTCCACTCCCCGCCCGCGCGAGCAAAATCTACCCAATAAACGCCTTTTCATGCCCTTTCTCTTGATCCAGGTATCAATTCCCTCCCCGCCACACAAGCGCCGGCCTGCCTGCCTCACCCTCTAGCCTCCGATCCTAGTGATTGCCCTTTCTCTGCTCCCTTTATCCTCCCACTTTAGCCGTTGTCCGATCTTGGGCTATCCTTCTCCATAACTTCCGCCTTTGGCGGGTGCCCGAGCCGCGCTTTGACACCCCGCGGACCGCATCGGCGTTCGCGGGATGTACACTGTAGAGCGGGTTCCCGTCAGCGCCGCGGGACCCACCACCGGTTTGCCGGCGGCACTACAGTCAAGGGCCCGCCGCCCAGGCGGACGGGACCCACCTTGAGGCAGGGGCGCTCAGCCCCGAGGGTGGGAGGTCACACGTTCGACATCTCCGCGCGAGTGTACGGACGAGATGCGCCGCAGTGAAGGGATGCAGTACTGGGGGCGGTTCACGATGCGAGATAGAGGGTTCAGGACACTCGAGAGCAATGGGGAGATCCGTGCGGGTGGGCAGCAGCGGACAGCACAGCCGGTTGTGACATGACACGAAGGTGGTTTGTGAGGGGCCGTGGTGGCAATAGTGCTCCCGTGGTGTTGCGAGAGGGGCACGCGCCGCGAGGAAGCGAAGGACCTATCAGTCAAAAGTGGGTGGCGGTCTGGACGTTCCCTGCAGCCGTGGCCGCCGCCTGCGTCCTCCCCGGACACCTGTGACGTCTCAAGCAAGCTTGCGGTTGGCTGACTGGCTGGTTTGCTGGTGGCCGTTCCGGGTGCGTCCGAGCCCCGCTGCTCGATTGCTGGGCGCCGCCCGCCTGGATTCGATGTATGGATGCATCGTGGTTGGTTCTTCGTCCATTCCCCGCGGGCGTCAGCGCCCGGCGTGGCTCGGCCGGGTCGACGGCGCATCAATCAGATTATCATCACATGGGGAGGGGGAATGGGAAGCCACCCGTATCATGCGAAGTCAAACGAGCGAATGGGGCAATACACAGGAGTTGCAGGCCGGATTGGAGGAAGGCTTTGAAGGGAAGGGTGCGAGGCGCGCGGGGGCGGGGGGGTGAGGGGGGAGGGGTACTTGCTAAGTATTGGGGCCGCTGTGGATTTGCCTCGGATCGTGTGTATATGCGTACACACGGGAGGCATTTAAACGCGTGGCTGGTAGAACAAATCACCATGGAGACCTGAGAAGTGGCCGTCACCCAGGCGGGCACTGAACAAGATTGTGGCGGGGAAGGCTGGCACCAGGTTGGCACACAACAGCCAGCTTTAGCAGCGAATGCTTCCGAAGATTCTCCCATACACGTATTTGGATGCAATCCCCCCGTCATCGCCTCCAAGGTGCCAGGGGCCCGATTTGTCAATTAAACAACAGGAGTTCAGCCAGAAGGTTCTTCAATCCTAATATGGGCCAGACACCCCAGCAATTCCTCAACCCTAGCACTGGTACAGGCTTTTGTCGCCTGCCATGAAGACAACCCATTTCTAGGTCGTCTCGTCGGCCGAACCGGTGACCAACCGGAGCATCACACCGGCCCAGTCCTTCTACTGGTTTGTTTGGGATTGCATTACATTGACTACTAAAACTGGGTGAGTGAGAAAATGAACTGGGTGAGTGAGGACCGCGAATGGGCGAGTAATTCCCTGACCCAGAAGTGCGGGCCTTTGCGGCGCGAAAAATAGTCCCTAACCCGGCGACTTCAGCCCGGGACCCTGCCCAGCCGTGGGCACTTGCAACTGGCGGTCAACGCCGGGGCCGAAGGTCAACTGCGGCACGCGTTGACAGGTCCGGGCACTGCCTCCCCACCAAGCCCACGCCAGCGCCTAAGCTACAGGCCATACAAGGAACGCAGCGGGGCATTTGGCCACAGCGGCCGAATTGCGACAATGTGCAGCACCCGGCAGATCGCTGCGAGCTGTGCCACGAGATCCAACAGCCGATCGGAGCGGACCTCGGTGACATCGCCGGGGGGGAGTGCGTCGGAGAGCCGGGCGGGCGGCCCGAGTGCCGATCCCCGATTTAATTTTGCGAACCGTCGCGATCGCTGCGGCGGGCGCCGATCCGTGCGCCGGCGGTCCCCCTGGTGTTGCGCGGCCCCATTCGCCAGCCGGTCTCCACGCCTGCCAAAACCCTCCCATGGCCACGCCCAGCTCCACGGGGCGGGATTTTCGAATGCAAGGCGCGGTGATTGAGCGCGTGGCTGAATCCCACAAGTCAGCTCAGGTCGCCACAGGCAACTCATTGCGGCCCGGCCCAGGGCGGTGCCGTCACGACAGCGTCGCCACCGCCCACCACACGAAGAATCCCGCGCTTCCTCCCGCTCCGCGTCAGCCGCGCAGCTCGAACGCGATCAGCATCTCGGAGCCACGCTCCCGGAGCGCCGAGATCATTCCGTTCCTTACCTGGCAGGATCTCGCTACGCGGCCGAGATGGGCATTTGGCTCTCGGGCGCCGACTCCCTGGCGGGAGGCGCATCGCGCCTGAACGCTCGACGCGGGGTCGTCCGCTGGCTCGTCGCTGGGGCCGTTGCGCCGGCGGCGGCGGGGGTTGGGCGCCCACCATTCCGGCGAGTTTGGGTCGGTCGCGGATTGTTGGGATAGCCCTGGTGGCGTTAGATGAGGTTGTTGGAGTTCTGCGAGGTTTCAAGGGCCACAATCGCG